>VDFB02017375.1:0-20387 GCA_007258455.2 Sequoia sempervirens
GAGAGTCAAAGGTTCCAAACCATCAAAAAATCCATCTCATATTCCTTCATGTAAGACACCATCCACTCCATTCATGATATCCAATTCTTATGTTAACTGTGTGTTGTTAACTACTCTTTATCATAAGTAATTCGAAAGAACTCTATAGACGAGGTTAATTCCAGTATCAACAAGGCAGATCAGAGTTCTCAAAAGTTGCATTCAAGTGCTCGTATCTTAGAAAAGATGCTTCTTCAAGTAGGATATAGTTGGCATGTTATGATAGTGGCCTCTACATTAGTACCACCAGGTGGTTCAACATGAAGTTAAAAAAAAATCAAAAATAATAATTAAAAAATCAAGAAAATAGTAAAAATAAAAATTGTCCTCCAGCGAAAACCACTACGGTGGCACTTTGGGCATGTACTATGATGAAAACCTAGCAAACAGGCTCCATGAGTAGAATCAAGCGTCTATATGATCCTTCTCAGACAAAAATATCTCATTCTTGTCATGATACATCTAATGCTCCCTTTGTCCATCCAATCCAACTTTATCCAAATATTCCAGTTTATCTTGATCTTGACAAAGGTTCGGCATATACTTCAACTCTACTCATGGTAGAATCTTGATGGGCTCTTTACCATTTTGTTTCATGAAGTCAAGTAGCCCATATCTAGCATGATAAAACTCTGTTAAACTCTTCGCATATACATTACCTAATCTTGGCTTGTCTATTCAAATATGAAACATTGCTAAACACTGGGGGTAGGTTCTTGTGCTCTTGTTTTTGAATAACTATCAATCCATGTCTTATATCTCATACCATGACATCAACATCATGATCTAGGTATCTTTTATCTCAAAATCATCACAAAATCCAAAAACACTTGCAAAATCCAGAAAATAAAAAAAATCAAAATCTTGTATAGCCAAAATCTAAAAAAATTCAAAAAGTTGTAAAGTCAAAATACAAAACATCTGAAACACAAAAAATCCTTAAACAAGTCAAAGCATCAAAAAATAAAAAACATTACCTTGTCAAACTACATTATCTTTGAGCTTGAACATAGGCACGACCATCACTAATGTGCCCCCAAGACACTTTAGGTTAGGAGTCTATCATAATAAACTAACAATCCATCAAATGTTCATATTTCATCAATAAATGGTTATTGGTCAAAGTTAGTTGAACTACGTGGTCTTTGCGCGTATAACATAGACAAGGCTCTTTGATAAGCCCCCGAGATTGTAGGTCAGTCCCTCTTAGGTCTTGGTAAAAAATTGAAAACATAAAAAGCATTTGAAAATTTGAAAACCCAAAAAAATTAGAAAATATTTGAAAAATCCTAAAAAGCCTCAAATATTGAAAAACCTAAACATTCACATACATTCAAAAAGATAAAAAACAACCTCAAAACATTGCAAAACATTGAAATATTCTAAAAAGTCCAAAACCACCCATCCCATTTCGCTTTCACTCGCAATAAACTTCAATCCATAAAAAAATGATCATCACACTCACCCTTTGGTAACATAGACAGAAAATAAGTACAATAATCAACAAAAGGAAAACCTTTAAACATAACAAAAAAATCAAACTTTTGATCATTATCAAACATGTCAATCAAACTTTATATCAATAGCCTTTCAAACAACCTATCAACCTGCCACCATCCACTAACATGTCCTAGGATGCATCCTTCCTACAATGGGCATTATCATTAGAAATCACTTTGGATTCTTATCCTTAAAACAAAACAAACCTTTTGGCAATATATATGAATAACATTGACTATTTTTTCATCTTGATCTTTGCTTATGATTTATCTTGTTGAACCATTATGAGGACCTCTCAATGATGTCTATCAAAACGATTTAGAGAGAAAGGAATGGGGAATCAATTATTATCTTTCATTTGTTGTGCTTGTGGGATATTCTTGTAAAATAAATTTGGAAAATACTTGCTTTGTTGTGTGTAGGGAAGTCATTTTGAATAGATTGTTGACTATTGTGTATGCTTTGATCCAAAATATTCTAAACTTCTAAACTACATTCTAACAAGGTTTTCATATGTCAAGATGTGAGCAAGGATTATCCTATCTATTTGCAGAGCCAAAGTCCATTGCATTAGATTCAACGCCATCCTGGTTATTAATACCATGATGCATTATATCTATATGTTATATCAAAAATAAGGAATGAGCACCGAAGTATCCCAATCCTTGGAACAAGAAAATCATCAATCTCATCACCATATCTAATAAAGTCTCAAAGAATCATAGACTTTTTGGACTTCTGAATCAATCTCGAAATCAATGGTTAATTCATCTCATTCTTCTATCCATCCTTCTCATTCTTCTATCTCTACTAACATTTCTATCCAAGTATTGAATATGTGTGATATATATAAAAATATACACGAGGTTACCCATGGCCAATGATTGTCTATACATCATAAAATCTATCTAAATCAAACATTTGAGCTTTCTAAGAAGTGTCTTTCATCCTCTTTGAGTTGAATTGATCCTAAATCTTTGTTGCGATCTCAACTCGAAAATATTTTTTTTTTCCCATCTTCAGGGGGCAGGGTACCAACTTAATTCTTTCCGCTGGGGCAACAGTGGGGCATTCGAAAAATCAGGAATTTTTAAATTTTTGATTTGAGCAACAGTATTAATTTAAAAATAGTCACTGTTTGAACCAATGTAACATGTACCTCGCTTCAAAGAGGGGTAAATGTAGACACTTAAAATTGTCTTGACTGATATTGCACACTTGAATCTGATTACTAACACCATTTCATCCTAAATTCATCTTTTTGACTATTTAATTGAATAATCCTAGTTATTTAATTAAATCATCATTCTCATCTATTTCTGATAATTAATTTCATTAGGTTACTTCACCCCCTTTCACACTAACTTTCATCTTGTTTAATTGGATAATGCAAATTATTTAAATAAAACCCCTTTATGTCCTCTCATTTAATTAAATAATCTAAATTATTGAATTAAATGTCACTTAACCCCCTTTTCATTAAATAAATTAATTATTTAATGATAATCCCAATTTCCTCTAATTTGCACAATTAATTTTTTTTTTTTAATTATCTAATTCCTAATTATCCTCACCCTCCCACTTGCAAGGGAATATTCTCATGGAATATTCCTCCTTTAAACATTCCTCCAAAAGGGAATATTCCTTTGCACATTCCTCGAGAAGGGAATATTCCTCTTTTCCACATTCCTCCAAATTTGAAAATATCTTTAACAAACTCTCTAATTTAGAAGTGTGTTTGTTGAGAGAAAATTGGGACCACTAATTAAAGTTTTTGATCCTTGTCAACTTTCAACCTTGACCATGGATTAGAATCCTCAATCCATACCTAATCCTCTCATTAATTGTCATCCCTTTATTAAGCTAATCAATCTTGACCATTGGTTTAACAATTTTACCTATAAATAGACCTCACTTCTATGAATTAGGGATCCACTTTTTAGAGTAAAGTTATTATAGTGAAATTTAGAGCAATCATCTTGAGCATTTTTAGCATCATCTTAATTAGTTTATGCATCCATTTTAACTTAGTTTCCATTAATGACTACCATCTTTGAGCATTGTTTCCACCTAGCTTAGTTTGTATCCATCTCCATTAGCATTTAACATTACCATTTTAGCATTTAAGCATTCAATATCCATGTCAATCTAGCTTTGCATCCATGTTTAGCTCACATTTCATCAATTTTATCAAATTTTCTCAATATTATCTATTAGAAAGCTTGTTTTCATCTTGGGATTGGGAAAGGGCTTTCATTTCACATCATATGTAGCACCAATCCCCCAATGGGATGAGGTTTAGAGTCTAAAATTAGGTTTCCTTTATGCATTTATGGTTTTCTTCATGTTTTGTTAAATAGTTGCTTGGTTTGAAGCTTTCAATAATTTCATTGGGATTATAGCTTAACTGACTTAATCTAGCTCAATTTCATATGAATCTGGTAGATTTAGGTCATTTTGTGATTATAGTCACACCTAATAAACAAACACTCAATCCAAAGATAACAAGTATGTATAAATAGTTTTCAATATACAATCACCATAGCTAAAATATCACCCACAACAAATACTAACACATCCAACTATCTATACCTCAATGGTATACAAATCATAACACATGAACCTCGTACCATCAACATATACAACCCATAACATGCAATCACAAGCTCCAAGTGCCAAACCTATCATATAATGAACATACACAACTAGTAACTCCCACTGCATAGGTAATGCCAAATTTGAAAATAATCAAGGAATCCAAGGATCCACCAATAACATCACATAGAAGGTGTAACCAACATCATGTAGTACTAAGGAACATCCACAAAGATATGTAAATTCTGCAAACCAATATACTACAATACATCTCTTACCACAAGTATCCATAGCTATCCTAAGTTCTTCATACCCAACAAAGGAAATAGATAAAGGAACATCCATGTCATCACCAAAAATAATGAACAACACATGACCACACACCTTGTGATCACTATAGCTCCACACAAGACCTTAAATCTAATGTCATGTGAATACAAACATCTAGGAAGTAGAGAAAGACCAAAGAGAGAACATACAAATAAAAACCTATAGCATGTCCTTCTACACACACCTCTAAATGCTAAGTTGTGATAAGCATGTATCCTCCATAAAAACCCAAAGAGAATAGCACTATCCACATCTAAGAATAACCAAGATGTATGCATCTCAAGCCAAAAGAATATCAAACATCCATTCCCCAAACCAAGGGAACAAACCCAATAACACCTCCTAAAATCAATTAATGAAGTTTTGTTAAGGAGATCTTCACATATGTATAATTGGGTAAATCCTATGTATAATTGTGTAACAACTTTTCCCTTTTCTTCTGCACTTTTGGAGTCAATTGGTTTACCTTTTTCTGCTTGTCCATCTCCAGATGCATCCTTAGTCTTGTCTTCTTCCTTCTCTCCATCAACCTTTTCTTCTTCATTATCATCTTTGTTTGTATCATCTTCCTTAACAAGGTTTTCTATATTGACTGGAGGAGTGATGGCATTCTCCTTTGCAATGTCTTCTCCGATCATTGCCTCCTCATCATTTCCTTTTGTCATGTCCTCCACTTTGGGAGGAGTGTTATACTATGGAGCTTCCTCGTTTGCACCATTCTCATGTTGAGCATAATCTATCTGCATTTCTTCTCCTACATTTGGTTTTGGAGCAATGGTTTTAACATTCACTTCTTCTCTAACCTCTGGTATCATCCCTAGATTTTGAGCTATTTCCTCAACTTTATCATTTCTTTGCTTTTTGATTCTTTCAAAATCATCTTGATCCTTTCCCATAAGGGTTCTCACCCTTTCCTTGGTCCTTAGCTCCTTGCTGTAAATGATAGCCAATGTGGTTGTCTTCTTCAGAAATTGGAGCATTAACTCTTTTCAAGGCTTCATCTTTTAGCCTTTCATCTTCTTTTATTGGCTCTTGTCTCCTTTCCAAAAAATGTTCCATAGGTCTTTAGGAATATCCTTCTTGATATTTTGCACATCAACTTCAAGTACAACAATATACTTGACTATAGCTTCAATGGTGGTGGCATTATCCACCTCATCTGCATCTTTGTACATGGCTAAATTCTCTTTCAACATCTCATTTTGCATAATGCTATTAAACAATGCCTCAAGTTTCTGAGGTGAGTGCGGCCTTACTAGTTTAGTTTGTTTTTTCTTTTTTCCTTTAATCAGAGTCTTATTCTAGCTTGTTTCTTTTTCCTTCTTCTCCAGTGAACCTTTCTTAGCAACCTCTTTCCTCATGTGTATAACAAACTTTTTCTTTTTTTTATCGATCTCTTTGTTTCTTTTTCCTTCTTCTCCAGTGAACCTTTCTTAGCAACCTCTTTCCTCATGTGTATAACAAACTTATATCTCTTCTTCACTCTCAGTATCAATTATATCAAATCTTTTCCTTTTTGCACTAGCTTCACCTTGTGAAGCATCAATTCTTCTTCTCCAGACCAACTAGGCTCCTTCTTCTTCCAATTCTTCCTCTTCATCAACAACATTAATACCTATGCTCTTTTCTCCCATGGATTTTTGCTTAACTCTTCTCTTAGCAGGGGCAACAGTGGATGCAGTAATGGTAGTTTTCTTCTTTTTTTCCCTTGTAGCTTGTGCAATCGGAGGGGATTTCTCCCTTATTGGAGGACTAGCAGTTGTATTTCTTTTCTCTCTAGCAGAAGGAAATATCTTGGAGGACTTCTAGACAAAAGGAGGAGTGGTAGAAATCCTACTAGACCTCCTTTAGCTTCCAAATTCTTCTGCAACACTTGAATCTACCTTGGCTCTCTCTCTTGCATATTGCACTCTTTCTTTAGAAAGACCCACTACATACATAGATGTAGATTGGATAGGAATCATAGATGATTAGAAGAGTACAAGTGGTGGAGGATTCTTTCTTGGTGATAGTCTTGTATCATGGTTGAGCAAGAAATAAGATTTTGTTTCCTTATCTACGTTAGAATCAAAATACATTGCACTAGCTTCATGTTGCACTCAGGTGCTATGGATGAAACAAAACTTGAAGGAGATGAAGGTTGAGTTCAATGAACCTATTTTCATTCTTTGTGATAATACCAGTGCTATGAATATATCAAAGAATATGGTAATTCATTCAAGGACAAATAATATTGCAATCAAATATCACTTTTTAAGGGACAAGGTTGTAGAGAAAGAGGTAAAGTTGGAGTATATTGAAGCCAAGGAGTAAGTAGTAGACATTTTCACAAAACCACTTCCTAAGGAGAATTTTGAGTTTCTCCAGAAGAATCTGGGAGTTGTTTCTCCCTCCTCTTGGATCAAGAGGAAGTATAGGTTGAGGGGAATCTCTGTCTCCCTACCATAAGAAGGATTCGTGATCTTGTGTAATATTTTTTAGAAGCAATGTGGTATGGACTCAGTGGGAGTCTATTTGGGAACAAGTTTTCAAAGTGTGCAAAGTACCAAAAATACACAGGGGGAGATTCTATTGACCTTTTCCATGTATTTCAAAGGGGGAGAAGTGGAACTCAAAATGATATATCCTCTAAGGAAAGAAATGGAAACTTGGTGGGGAGAAGACACAATTTTTTCTTCGTGTGTGTCCATCATTTTGTTGTTTGCCATCAATGACAAAGGGGGAGATTGTTGAACAGAGGTTGTTATTGATGTGAAAGGTGTGTATGTTTTTCAAAGGTGATATGGTTAGAGGTGGTGCTATCTTTTTCAAGAGTTGTAATATCATACCTTTCTATGTTGGTAATTGTACTGTCATATCATTTAGGAACTTATTTTTCTATATATGTTTAGTTCTAGACCATTCAAAGGGGTCCAAATTCTTATGTAATTTTTGCAACTACAAACAATACAATCTCTGTGTGGAGTTTACCTATTGACTTTTACGCAAAAATCTTTGATTTATTTATCTAAGGATTACACCTGTATTGCATGCATTAGGATTCAACACCATGGTGATGGTATAACCACTATTTTAATCACAATTACTAAATTAATGAGATCTGAGTTAAATTTGTATAATTAAGTAAGATTTTGTCCTAGATCTATGTGTGATTGCTGGTGTTCTAGTTGAATGAAATTTGAAATCTTATGTGTTTGATTTTCCTTTGAAGATTGCACTCCATTGATATGGAACTAAGATCCTTACATTACCTCTCAAAGAAACTAAGTATATACTTACTATCATCACACAAGTTACATTTTTTTGTTGTATCAGACCTATCCAAGGTATATGATACTTCTTCTTGTAGGATACAATCCTCTTGATCATGTTCACTTGTATCCTTGATGTATTTAGAATCCTTTATATTTTGTGATTCTTTAACATTTTAAAGATGTTTCTTCACACATGCACACATTATTAGGGTTTAGAGGTTGTGTATGGTTTGGAAGAAATTTGTATACATCTATTTGACAGAGACAACAACACATTAGAATTTTTTTTATCAAGAAACCCTTCTCAAACTTGTCATGGCTAAAGACTCATTCATATACCCTACCAAAAATTATAATTAGTATCCTACATATCTGCACTTTATTGTGTCTTCACTAATCCCTTCTAGACTTTTCTCTTTTCCTCACAGTTCACACCAGATCTTCATTTATTTTCCATTGACTTGCAACTAAGTTTGACTAACACTTGATTTATTTATCTGAGGATTACACATATATTGCATGCATTAGGATTCAACACCATGGTGATGGTATAATCATTATTTTAATCACAATTACTAAATTAATGAGATTTGAGTTAAGTATGTGTAATTAAGTAGGATTTTTTCGTAGATCTACGCATGATTGATGGTGTTCTGGTTGAATAAAATTTAAAATTTTTATGTGTTTGAGTTTCCTTTGAAGATTGCACTCCATTGATATGGAACTAAGAACCTTACATTACCTCTCAAAGAAACTAAGTATATACTTACTATCATCACACAAGTTACATTTTTTGTTGTATCAGACCTATCCAAGGTATATGATACTTCTTCTTGTAGGATAGAATCCTCTTGATCATGTCCACTTGTATCCGCGATGGATTTCACCTTTATCTTTTGTGATTCTTTAACATTTTAAAGATGTTTTTTCATGCATGCACATATTATTAGGGTTTAGAGGTTGTGTATGGTTTGGAAGAAATTTGTATACATCTATTTGACAAAGACAACAACACATTAGAATTTTTTTTATCAAGAAACCCTTCTTAGACTTGTTATGCCTAAAGACTCATTCATATACCCTACCAAAAATTATAATTGGTATCCTACATATATGCACTTTATTGTGTCTTCACCAATCCCTTCTATACTTTTCTCTTTTCCTTAGAGTTCACACTAGATCTTCATTTATTTTCCATTGACTTGTAGTCGAGTTCGACTAACACCTGATTTATTTATCTGAGGATTACACATATATTGTGTGCATTAGGATTCAACACCATGGTGATGGTATAATAATTATTTTAATCACAATTACTAAATTAATGAGATTTGAGTTAAATATGTGTAATTAAGTAGGATTTTGTCCTAGATTTGCGCGTGCGCGTGATTGATGGCATTATGGTTGAATAAAATTTGAAAATCTTATGTGTTTGAGTTTCCTTTGAAGATTTCACTCCATTGATATGGAGTTCTAAGACCCTTACATTACCTCTCAAAGCAACTAAGTATATGCTTACTTTCATCACACAAGTTACATTTTTTTGTTGTATCAGACCTATCCAAGGTATATGATACTTCTTCTTGTAGGATACAAACCTCTTGATCATGTTCACTTGTATCCATGATGGATTTCTCCTTTATCTTTTGTGATTCTTTAACATTTTAAAGATGTTTATTCATGCATGAACATATTATTAGGGTTTAGAGGGTTGTGTATTGTTTGGAAGAAATTTGTATACATCCATTTGATAGAGACAACACATTTGAATTTTTCTTTATCAAGAAACCCTTCTCAATGCTCTCCTATCATTGAGAAGGGTTTCTTTATCTTATAAATGCAAACAAGAAGAGGGGAAAATATTGCTTATAAATGTAGGTTTGAGTTCGGTTGACTCTACCAGGTTTAATTGAATAGCCGACATTTACAATTTCGACAAGCTTCACTGATGCATGGAAGCCAATATCTTCTGATCAACTCAGCTAAACTAAGAATGCAGAAAAATTTACGAAAAATTTACTAAACCTTTACTAATCTCTAATCAGCTAACTGTCTAATTTTCCAACTCTCAATAATCTAACTTCTAACCCATTCAAATGAGCTTGATTTTACACTAAATAGCTCACAAAATCATTATTCCCACCAAAAATAATACATGCAAAAGCAACTTTTCGCATGCACACAATCTCTCCACCAAGGAAACTTGCCTTTGCAGCTCTTGTTTGACTTCAATCAACTCTAGTTCAAAACTCTATTACCTAGCTTGACTCCTGTTGGCAATTGCACTTTCCAATTTTTCTTTGAGTTCACTCCTTTGCATGATGTAAATCAACAATTTTTCCAAAAATAACTCCAAATGGGACCACGAAGCATTCAGTTCACTGCAAGTTTGATGATTTTTTAGCAATTTCCTCTTTTGCACATTTTCTTTGCAAATCATGATCACAAGCCTTTCACCAATTTCAATCTTGGGTATATGTGAGCATTAAATGCTTGTAAAATGTCAACATGCATTAATTAATTCATGAAATTAATTGATTAATAATATTTAATTAATATTAAAAAATAATTAAACATCTAAGATATTTCAACTAAACATATGTATAATAATCGTTTAACCACCATAATTGAAATATTATCAAACCCTTCTAAATTAATACTATTTTAAAATAACATTAATTTAATAGAATGTGTCCTTTATAATCTTAATATCATTTGTATTTTGAATCTCATAATTACCTCCAAAACACAAAAAAAAAAAAAAAGCATAATTAATCAATTAATTCATGGGCAAAAATCAATAATTTTATTACAATGTACGAATTAATTAACCTTTAATTTTCACTAATGTTCAATGTTTGGAACACTTCATAACTTGTACTCCAAAGGATCCAAAATAGATAGTAAATGAGGTAGAGTACAATCCAAGAGATCACAAAATAAAATAAAAGAGATGCTTGGAATAATGTTTGAATCGTTGTATTTAAACATCTTGCCCACTTCTAGGAACACATCACAGTCATCATAGAGGGCTAGAACAAACCTTAACAAGTAGGACAGTATGATTAGAACAAGAGTAGCAACATGATGTGACATGTTCACCATCAAGTACGACCGCCTTATCTCCCAGAAAATTGGAGCAAGGATAACATATGTATAAAACCTAGCTCTGTACATATGCATAGCCTTTAATTTTGTCTTTGCGTTTTGATCTAGCCAGACCCGGTAAGATGGTAGCAGGGCCATGGAATTCGGTTGACACCTCTGCCAATTTGTTTTTGCTTGAAAGCTTTTAAAAAATTTGATTCAACACATCCATCCTTTGTGTATATCCTCCAATTACTGTAATTCATAAGACCACATTACTTGGGGCATTCTGTCAAGCAGTTGGTGTTCCTTGTATCGACACTTCCTCATTTTGCATGAATTTTACTAGGGCAGTTGCAACTACGATCATGGCGCAAACAGGGAGGATGTTGGCGGAGATTTTGGAATCTGGCTTTTACAACTGCCAGTTGCATTTATTTGAAAGCTCTTAAAGCCTTTTCAGCAGATCAGATTTTTGCATATTCTGCAACCACCAGATTCCACGGGATGACATCTCTTTGAGGTCGTGAGAACACTGTCAAAGGTTGCGGAATTTGGCTCGAACCTACGAATTTGCATGGGCTTGAGAGATTTGAAGGCATGTTTAGCAGATCCCTTTAGTGCATATTTTGCCTTATACTTCATGAGGCCACATTCCATTGAGAATTATATCGAACAGATCGGGCGCCCTGTTCCATGTTCCATCATTTTATGCATTTGCTTGAAAGTTTAAAAAAAAAAAAACCTTGTCATCAATCCATTGTGTGCATCATTTGGCATCAGCATTCTGTGAGACCATTCACTCGCCTTGCTCATGCTTTCATATATCACGCCTGCATACCTACCCGAGCATTTGTCCAGTGCAAGATCTGATAAATTCCTCGATCGTCACGAGCAAGTTACAAAGGTTGTGGAATTTGGTATTACACTTGCTAATCACACTCGCTCGAGGGTTTCTCTTCTCTGTTGAATGTCCAACCTCCGTTTCTAGGCTTTCATTTTAACGCAACTGGCCAAGATGGTGCTTTCAAAGCCATGGACTTTGGCCTTAGAACTGCAACTGCATTCGCTTGAAGGCTTCGGGTCCCCTTTATCAAACTCATTTTGTGCACTTGTCTGCAAATATGCATTCCAAAGATGCCATTCATTTGAGGCATTCGGACGTAGCAGCAGCCCGTGCGGGGCGGGGAAGAAATCGGGGCGTCACTGTCTTCAACATTGCGCATTCTTGAAAAATTCTAAAGCCTTTTCAACGAAACTCGTTTCGTGCCTATGAGGGTTACTGCAATTTTATTACTTCCGTCGATCAGCATTTGCTTGAAGGGGCTCCAAAAGCCGATTCAAACACCTATACTCTGCGTGGAACTTACAGTATTTGGGTTCCATGGGACCGCGTTCTGTTAAACGACTTCATTACATGGGACGGCATCTCCCTTAGGCGACCTTTTATCAAGCAATTGCGTGCCTTTCTATGCTTCTACATTTCTGTCCGCATTTGCTAGGGCGCATGAGGAATTCAATTTTACAACTGCCAATTACATTTATTTGAGAGTTTTGAACCTTTTGAATAAATTTCTTTAGTGCAGATCCTATAATTAATGGCGTCCCACGAGACCACATTTCTTCAAGGCATTCTATCCAACAGTTGACGTGGCTCAGTCGGTGCTTCTCATTACTGCGCATGAATCGGCAGGAGGGCACTGGCAAATGTTGTGGAATTCGGCTTTTACTCTCGAGAATTGTATTTGCCTGAACGTTTCACACGCCCGCCCCCTAAATCCATTTCGTTCAGGTTCTGTAAACATTGTGTTTTATGCGATGGCATTTTTATGAGGCAGCCTCTCAAACAGTGGATGCTTTCACAGAGAGACTACTGGCGATGGTTGTGGAATTTGGCTTTTGAACTGCCTGCATTTGCTTGAAAGTTTCGCAGCCTTTTATTCCTCGGGCGGGAACACTCCTTTAAATTTTGAAGACCCTTTGCAATGGGCCGTCGGGACTTTGGTTTCCCCTTTCGGACGACCCTTTTTAATGGTCCGTCGGGAGTTGGCATTCCCGATACTCATTAATATTTTCACAAGCTTCTTTTGAGAGTGGCGGGATTGGAAGTTTAATTCATCCAGGGACATTTGAATAGTTCGCATTCGCAACGGACCACCTTTTAAAATTCCTTTTTAAATGTTTGTGCGGGGGCGGGTTTAGAATTCGACATTGGACATTTTGTTCTTTGGGGACCTGAAGTCTTGACCGACCTTTTTCTTGTATTTTTTTTATTTTTGAAGTTTTTAAATTTTTTATTTTGTTTTAACTTTATTTGATTTTTAAAGTTTTTTAAATCTTTTTAAAACCCTTTTAAATTTAAAATCTTTTTAGATTTTAAATTTATTTATTATTTAATTTTAAAATTTATTTATTTCAATTTTGATTTTTAATTTTAATTTTGCATTTTCGAATGTTATTTTTTTTTTGTATTTTCAAACATTTTTTTTTTTGGTATTTTAACGTTTTTTTGGTTTTATAATTCTTTTAATTTGATATTTTTTTTTTTTTTTTCATGAATTTTACATTTTATTTTTTTGGGATTTTAATATTTATTTTATTTTATTTTGAGTGTATTTTTTTTTTGTATTTTCATGTTTTATGATTTTTTTGGGTTTTTTATGTTTTTTTAATTTTTTTTTGTATTTTTGGACTCTAGAGTACCATATCGACGAAATGACCAAAACAAACAATACGAAAACCAAAACAAAATGACACAAGAACCGAATACAAAGGGGCGAGGTTGGAATTCTCGAGGAAACTTGGACAAATATTTGAACTCCCTTTGAAGTTTTGAAACCCAACGTAACAATAGGGTGAGAAGATGACAATGAGGAAAGATGGGTTGGGGTTGGGAATTCGAGTCGGACTCGAACTCTCGGAAACAATTTGTACATAAAAACGGAAGGGGACAATTTGTTGATTGTTGTTGTCTATGTTGATGACATTATCTTTGGAAGAAACAATGTGACATGTGCAAGGAGTTTTAGAATGCAATACAGAGTGAATTTGAAATGTCAATGCTTGGAGAATTGTCTTTCTTTCTTGCCTTACATATTGCTTAGTTAGATAAAGGTATATTTATTTCTCAACAAGTACATAAAAGATATTTTGAGAAAGTTGAAGATAGAATAATGTAAACCGATATGTACACCTGTGGTTATTGAATGTATGTAAGTTGAGGAAGGATGATGAATCTACTATGGTAGACTAGACCTTTTATAGGTCCATGATTGGTAGTATATTGCATGTGATTACATCTAGACCAGATATAATGCAAGTAGTTGGAATGGTAGCTAGATTTTAAGGAACACCTAAAGAAACTCATGTCAAAGTACTAAAGAGAATATTCAGATATCTGAAAGCTACAACAAATTTTGGTTTGTGGTATCCTAAGAGTGAAAATATCACTCTAATTGCATACACAAATGTAGATTGGACATGAAGCATAGATGATTAGAAGAGTACAAGTGGTGGAGCATTCTTTCTTGGTGATAGTCTTGTATCATGGTTGAGCAAGAAATAAGATTTAGTTTCCTTACCTACATTAGAATCAAAACACATTGTACTAGCTTCATGTTGCACTCAGGTGCTATGGATGAAACAAAACTTGAAGGAGATGAAGGTTGAGTTCAATGAATTTTTTTTCATTCTTTATGATAATACCAGTGCTATAAACATATCAAAGATTTTGGTAATTCATTCAAGGAAAAAGAATATTGCAATCAAATATCACTTTCTAAGGGAGAAGGTTGCAAAGAAAGAGGTAAATTTGGAGTATATTGAAACCAAGGAGCAAGTAGTAGACATTTTCACAAAACCACTTCCTAAGGAGACTTTTGAGTTTCTCCGAAAGAAGCTGGGAGTTGTTTCTCCCTCCTCTTGGATCAAGAGGAAGTATAGATTGAGGGGGATCTCAATCTCCCTGCCACAAGAAGGCTTGGTGGTCTTGTGGAATATTTTTCAGAAGCAATGTGATATGGACTTAGTGGGAGTCTATCTAGGAACAAGTTTTCAGAGTGTGCAAAGTACCAAAAACACACAAGAGGAGATTTTATTGACCTTTGCCATATATTTCAAAGGGGGAGAAGTGGAACTCAAAATGATATATCCTCTAAGGAAAGAAATGGAAACTTTGTGGGGAGAAGACACAAATTTGTCTTCATGTGTGGCCATCGTTTTGTTGTTTTCCATCAATGAAAAAGGGGGAGATTGTTGAACAAAGTTTGTCATTGATGTCAAAGGTGTGTATTTTTTTTAAAGGTGATATGGTTAGAGGCAACACTATCTTTTTCAAGAGTTGTAATATCATACCATTTTATGTTGGTAATTGTATTGTCATATTATTTTGAGTTCAAGAAATATATGTTTCTAGCCATATTGATGAAAGAAGTTGAGGACTGTTTGTGTTCCAAAATTATGTATCAGGAGACATGTGTGGTCCAACACTTCACTATGATAGAGGTAATATGGAAGGTTGTATTCGAATGTTTCAGTTCAGTGTTTCTCAATTCTACTTTCTAAATCTGTTGTTGGCTTTGTGGTTTAAGAGGAGAGTATGCCTACATATTCTAGAGTTTTTGGAAGATATTTTCAGCCCGGGATAGCCCAAATATATGATATTTATCCTCAAGCCCCCAAAAATGATGAAAAGTGTTGTTCTTGTAAAGTATGTATTAATCCAATGCCCTCAAAGTTTTTAAATATGTTGAATCATACAATTATGCTTTTCTTGAATATTTTTCTAAGAAGGCCACGTCTCACATAGTTTCCTCCTTGATTGAAAGTGTTGATATCTTGTGAAGGTTCAAAGCCTAGTATTATAATGTAATTGTTTTGTTGTTGAAAATACATTAGTTTTGGTGCTTTGGAGGTTGAGTTTTTTCTCAAAAGAAATTTTCTAGAGTAATATAATCTTTCTTTCTCTCTTGTTATTCTTTAGTGTTTTTACTATGTTGGAATTCTATTAGAATTGTTTCATATTTTCTTTCAAGATTAATGAAAGTTAAGACAATGAGAGAAGTTTATTGATATACAATTATTATGAAGAAGTCAAGCAAGGGACAAGCAATTATCAAATAGATTTCTAGGGAATTTTTTTTTTGATAAGAAGCCACATGAAAATAAGATGCAATAGTCATAGATGAGTGAATGTGGCAGTAGTAACATATAAAGTCTAGTTCTGAATAAGTGTTATTGAATTAGAAGCAAGCACCAACTTAGGGACCTTATGTGATGATGCTAGAATACTAACACTTCATAGAAGTAAATCTTCACTCTAGAAGCCATTTGCCAAATCAAATGGCTTTGATCAACCTTTGGGATCCAATCACCCTCCAAAGTTAAAATAAATTCAGACCTCTCCATGTGTCTCAAGGGAGAACTAAGAAAGATGCAATAGATGTAATCAACTTAAATATAATTCAAGTTATATTTTTCTATGAATGATTTTTTTGCTAAAGAGATATTGATTTTTGCACAACTAAAAGCTACCTGACCTATTAAAAGGTTGTGGGATAATCTTTGGCTTTGGTAAAAAGATTAGGGGAAATCAAATACAAGATCACAATACCCTTTTTAACTCCTTCAAGGCTGAATACTATCATATGGAAGTCATGAAGACCAATGCAGGAAATAACAACTGAATGCTTATGTGAAAGGACAAGATTAGTAATTTCACAATTAGGAAAATATATCATACTTTGTTTGCAAATTTGGATGTTTATGAACTTGATAAAAAAGAGTCTAGTTCCCAACAAGCGTTATTGAATTAGAAGCAAGAGCCAACTTAGGGATCTTATGTGATGCTACTAGAAGACTAACACTTCATAGAAGCAAATATTCATGCTAGAAGCCATTTGACATAATCAAGCAGTGTTACAATGACCAGCTAGTGTGTTAAATATCATGAAAAAACTATAATAGGAAGCCATTTGGCATTCAAACATTGTAGACAATTGATTTATTTATTGCTTTCATTTCATTTTATTTTACAAATTTCTTGATTGGGATAGTGGAATAAAAAGTAGTTTCTCACAATTGTTGATATGGTTAGCATACCATTGGTCACAAAGAAGAGTCTTCTTTTCTTGCCTTGCATCAGGAAGACTTCATGATTTATCATTATGTGTTGGAACAAAATGGATATTAAAAAAGTCATAGCAGGTGATTGTCTAAATATTACTTTGGCCACATTATGTTGTGTGAATGTAGATTTAAGCTCCACTTGTACTTATCTCTCTCTCTCTCTCTCACACACATTTATAATTTTTTTGTTTTTGGATTCTATTATCATTTGTAATCTACTTTCATCTAGTTTTATCCTTTTGTATTAATAAAATAAAAAATTTAGGAAGCATCAAGTATAGTGACTAATAGATATTATGAGATATCATAGAATATTAGGTAAATAGATATGTAAAAAAGTGGTAGATATCCCACTCAACTTTCACCAACAACAAATACTCTTGAATGATACGCCAACCCTAAAGGCTCAATATACAACACAAAATATAAGAAAAGGATGGATTCTTCAACTCTCTAATTGGCTACCATTCTAACAACTTGGAAAAATATACAACTTCTCACATGTTCAATCTTCATGCCCCATCCACTACAAACATAGGTTTCTACTCAATGGAAGCTACTTGAATCTCTCTTCCTACTTGGACAAAGTGAAATAGGGAAAATCTCCAACAAGAAAATCTATTAATCATTCAATATTACAAGCTCATAGCCCCTCCTAGGTCAAATATGATGCCCAATCAATGCTCTAGCATCCTCAAACTTGCAAACACTCTTTGTAACTACATGGGAAAAGGTGTCTAAAAGATCACCAATGCTCCAACTAGGCTTGTGTACACTCCATCTAGCTAAAACAACCTTCAAGCAATGCACATCTTGGCCTAGTCACTCTAAGAATGGTGAATGAATGATAAAAATGTCTTCTGAATACTTTCTTACATGCCATTGCTAATCCTCTCTAATGCCTTTTGGAAGGTCAAATTAACATTAAAAGAATTTTGGCAAAAAATGGAAGCCTAAATGACAAGGAATTGAACACAAAGCACTTCCTAGTTGTTTCCTCTTTCACATTTTGTTTGCACAAACTGTTGGTTTCCATAGTTGAAATTATCCCAATAGTTACAAAATTGCTACTGCCCTATATGTTTCAAAATTGTCATTGACACTCATGAAACTAAAACTAATTACCGATTTTTGTTCTTCAACTTCCAAAAGCCATAATGTTTATATATTGAGTTGAAGCAGGATGCCATTTTTTTGAAAGTGCATGATTTTAGAGAGGAATTTGACTATGTAATAATATTCAAGTTTTGATGCCACAAATGTGTTGTTTTTTCCTCTATAACATAATTGCATTTATGAGGCCAATAGTGGCCAAAACCAATCACTATACATCACATTCTCTTTTCCAAAGCTTGAATCAATATGTTCAATATCATCTCAAACATTTTCCAAAATTTGTGACCTCTAAAATTTGTACTAAAGATTTCTTTTCCTAAATCACACCTCCCCAATATGAAGGTTTTTGGTCCTTGAAAGCTTAGTAGTATGAATAATGGGAAATAAATACCAAGTTCCTTTTATTTGTCTTCAACTTGTCCTCTTAGCCTAGGGTCTTACAAATGTTTCCCTTTGTGGGTTTGATCAATGTTACAACAACACTAACAATTCAACAAATGTGCCCTCTCAACATGGGGTCTTACAAATTTTTCCCATCATGGGTCTTTCTCTTTTACAAGCATTGCCCTCTAAGGATCTTACACAAACTTGCAACAACAAAAAACAAGAACTTGCAACATAACTAAAAGCAAATGTGAACAATCTCAACACAACTACCTCATCTTGGGTCTTAAAGTAGAAATTTCATTTTAGCAGTACAATGTAAAAGAGAATGAAAAAGTGCAATATTGACAATAACAGAGTGCCAACACAAATATAAACAATTCAAATGGCATCAACCAACACATTACTTTGAGTTCCTCCCACCTTGCACACTATTAATATCTTCTTCATTTGCTCACACACTTTACAAATTGTTATACCCCCTTGGGAGAACCTTTCGGGCCATGATCATGTTTCAAATGCTCTTAAAAAGTTGATGTCATACGAAAACCAACTTTGACTTGTTGCATCATCCCATGAGTGCATGCAATAGCCAAAACAAGCATTCCATCTTTCCACAGCTGTTCATGGGTGCATACCAAAACATTTTTGAGGCATGCTACAACCTTTGAAAACTAAAATGGGGCAATAAAGTCCATGCTACAATACTCAATACATGCTTCATTAACAAACATGCTACCATTAATGTATTTTATAATGAAATTGCATGGAAAAGTGACAACAAATTTGTTATCACCTCTTTACTTTAGTGGGATGCTCACACCTCAGTTCCACCATTGGCTTATGGCTCCACTATACTCCTTGAATTCTTGTACAAAAGGAGTTAGTTCCTTTTCAATCAATAAGTGGAACACAAACAATAATTTGGAGGAAGGCATGCTAACTAGCTTTGTAACTACAACCAATGAAATCCTTAAACTCAAGCTTACATGAAAGACTTCTTATGATTACCCTCTTGAATTGGAGGTGTTGAATCCTCTTTGGGTTGTTTCATGTTAATGGCTTCTTCCTCCAATGGCGGTTCATCCTCCTTTGGTAACCTCCTCTTCCTTGCTTATGGATAACTCTTCCATAATAAAAATTGCCCAAGTGGTTACATAATTATCACTAACACTTTTGAAACCACCATGTAGTTTCAAAAATTCCATTGGCATTTGTGAAATTGCTATTATCTAGTAGTTTTTGTCCAACTTTTGGAAGCCATAACTTTTGTATATAGAGTCAAAATGAGGTGCTAGTTTTTAGAAAGTGCATGATTTTTCAAAAGGAATTTGTATACGTAATATTATTCAAGTTTTGATGATACTGGAGCTCTTTTTTTTACCCCAACAACATAATTTCAATTATGAGGCTAGTGGTAGCCAAAATGAATCACTAAACCAATTTTTTTTTGCCAAAACTTGAATCAAGATGTCCCATATTATCTCAAACCTTCAACAACATTTGTTTCCTTTGATTTTGTACTTGAGGACATTGTTTTCCAGATCATAAACTAATAATTTGTTTAACCAACCAAATGCACTCATAAGAATAATGTTGTTTGTTTGTGAATTGGTTGTGTTGTATATATAGGTGTAAACACTTAAATTTGACTAATGTATTTCTTTCAAAACATGTCACTTTTGGTCATTTGACTTATCTAATTCATTTTCAATATTTAATTAACTAATTTCATTATTTGATTAAATTAGTGATCATTTTCACTTCATCATGATAATTAAATGTTTTTTATAATTATTTAATTATTTTTTAATTTCAAATTTTCTCTCAATTCCACTTTAATTAAATAATTTCAAATTATTTGATTAAATTATCTATTTCACCATTATTCATTTGTATTGATTAAATAATTAACATTAATTAACATTAATTAATTAATTATTCTTCTATTTCAAA
>VDFB02017376.1:0-66410 GCA_007258455.2 Sequoia sempervirens
CATATTTTTCTCAAATTTTTCTATTGGTATATTTTATCACTATCAAAGTTAGATGTTCATTTTTTCTCTCAAGCTCATAAATTTTTAGACCTCTATTTTTTACAATTTATGTGGCATTGGTAAGTTATTTCAAAGCTTTTCATAGCTATCCATACACTTTTATCATATTTTTCCTCATGTATATTTTATTTAGTTTATTTTTATTTCACATTATGATTGGTTACTTAGACATTTTAACACTTGGAAACATTCTTCTTTTGTGAGATGACTTATTTTAAGCTATTTTATATGTATTTCTATCATGTTATCCTTTCTAGGCATTTTCAACTTATATTGAATGCACTTTTTCATTTGTAGAAACATTGAGAGAAAGTACCACTATTGTACATACTTTTAAGGAATTCACACATCATATTGTGCCTTTTTTGTACTTGCATTATATTATAAATTTCCATGGATGGTTGTTTGTGTGCATTTTGTTATTTGATATCTCAACCTTATCTACCTTCATGCACATGTTTCTTGTTTTGGATGTCCTTTTTAGTTAAAAGTATTATCTTGTGCATATTTCGATGATGCATTCTCCTTCATTCACTATATTATGACACATAATTTTAATGAACCTATCATTCTTCTCCCTTGTGAGCATCAAAGAGGGGTTTTCATATTTTTGGTGCTAATGATTTTTGGTATCAATTTTGTAGAGAACTATGTATCTAGTTTTTGTTCCTATGTACTAGGTAGATGTAACAACTAGTTTTCCATGCATTTTGGTTAGATGAAACACATACCATACATAAAATATTGCACTATATTTTTATGGGGGTGACCTTCCATCCTCAATTGATCAAATTATTTAGACTATTGGCACTTGTATTTTTTACTTGAAATTAATCTTTGTACTGGTTGAGTAGCATCATTTGAGTCACTTGTGAAGATTGTTTTTCCATATGTATATTCAACTATTAGATTATTTCCTTGGTTTTCCATCTGATAATTATTTGACTAGTTGCATTGGGGTCACTCATTCAAAGTTTTATATTCTTAGTCCTAATCATCATCTTGACTCTAGAGAAGGTTCTTTAGTTTTAACACTATAGTAGTTATTTTTAATAGTTATTTATATCTTCTTCATGATTCAGTGGTGTTCTTCATGTTCCTATTCTTTTTGATATATTATTTTTAAGCCTTCTTAGTCCTTCATATATCTTTATCTCTTTTGGAGAGGAGTTTTTTCCACAATTTTTCTCCTTTTTACTCTGGCTATGAGAGATCTTTTCATTTATACATGGGTACCTCATCAAACCTAGTTGTTGAGACCCATATTTTACTTTTTATGTATTCGTCATTTAGAGGTTTTAGCTTCTCCTTAAGTTGCACTTAAGGGGGGTGTTAGAGTAAAAAGGTATTTACCTAATTAATTATTTAATTACTTAGGTCTTTTTTTATACTACATACTTAAGCTTACTGGGTCATGTGCTTTATATGTTTCGTCATATGATGAGGACACATGTCATGATCTATTTTTATCTTCACCTAGTGTTTCATCTAGGGTTGTTTTTTTATTTTTCCTTTTATAATGATTCATTATCATATCATTCATTGAGTGAGGATTGCACATTCATAATAACTCATGATTTCTTGGATCTATAGCTCTTGGCCTCCATAGCTTTATTTTTTCTCTTTTTGTGTTAGATTTTTTATTGTAAGTGATCCTTGGGAGTTTTAGGGTTGAGGAATCAACTCCAACAATATAAAATGCATATTATTGTATTAAAATAAATGCATTTGCAAATTACATTTGTTGTGTTTTATATATTTTCCCTTTTTAATTTACATTTTATTTAAACAGATAAATCTATTCTATGCAGTATACTCTAAATTTCCCCAAGTTTTTAGTAGAGAAATATATAAAAAAATCAAATTTGGCATGAGTTATACAAATTGTTTTCATTGAAAATAAAATATAAAAAAATAAAATATATAAAAAAATAAAACAGACAAATGCCCCATGGGTTCATTATGTATATTTTCAACACACCTCATAGATAAAAAATAAATTGATTTTGTATTAACCCAATTCATGTTTTAGATCCTGGATATTAACATTAGAAATTCTTTAAAACTATTGTGGGTGTGGATAGGGCTAATAGTAGAGTGGAAAAGAACATTTATGTGGGGGACTATGATAATGCCTTTGTATTTCAAGAGAGGATTATGATTCCTAAGGATAAGATGACTTACTATGATAATTCTATAGAAATGTATATAAGACATGATGTTTTTGTTACCTAATTTTGAATTCCAGATAAAATCAAGTAACTTATTGTTTATTCTTTTTTGTTTTCATTTAAACATTAAAAGATACATCATATTCTGCTAAGTTCATTAATGTCCATAAAGGAGATTGTCAAAATAGATTGCACTTATTCCATTTTTGCAATTACATACAAATAAGAAAGAGAACCAACATGTATTGCAAATGTAATCTTTATTGATGATCATAAGCATATAATGTCCCTCACAAGCTAAGGGACTAGCTATTCTAATGCTTATAAAGAAAATACTATACACTTATAGATAACAAAAAAGAAATTGCACATAAAATGGAAAGGGACCTGTCATTGCCTGGTGGAATGATGAATCCCATTGGCTTGGTCCCACATCGTCTCAACCCTTCTTGCTTCCCTGCTTTAGTTTGACACCCTCCTCACTACTCCTAGGTTTCTTGCATCTGAAAAAATAGTGTTGTTAGAGCAATGAAATGTCCCTGATCAAAATATGTGCAAAACATCCATAAACATGTAATTTGATGTCCATAAGCATTAAAATAGCAGCATACCATAAGGTACAGGAAAAAAAGGAAGGAGTAATCAAACACACCTATGGTATGCTTTGTTTATCTAATTGGTCTGTTCCTTGTGCAAATTTAGGATAAGTCTTTGTTATTGTTTTGATTCAGCTGATTATAGCATGTGGGGTAAAATATGGCTCCCATGAGGGTAGATCCTAGCATGCTTCCCTCTAATGTTATAAGAGGGATAGGAAATTGAGCAACTTGATCAAATCAATGATGAACATATTCTTGATGCATTAAATCAATATGGAATCACACCAGTTGATCATCTTTCATTATCATATTCAAAAGATGCACCACATAATGTGAACTATTAAGAAAGTCACACTTCATCTTTTCATAATGAATCAATCAATAGTCTACCATCATGTCAAAAGGAAGGTGTATTTTGTTGGATATGTCTTTCAATATTGTTAAGTGGATCCAAGACCCATTTTATTAAAACAATAAATGATTTCAGTGATGCATCAAGTTCAATTAGACATCTATTGAAATAGTGAAGCAAATATCAATCCATGCCTGAAACCATCATGAGTCATATGGGGCAGCAAGAAGGAACAAAGATAATCATACATTATTGCATGAAAGACACTATCCAAATCATATCACCTCAATCCTATTGGAAATCCACACATCACTTAGGATGGCGAGCTTTCAGGTCACCACCATAAATGACACATGTCTGCCCAATAAGATTAAAGAAAGAGGAAATGGTGTTAGTTTGTTGCACAAGACCAAAAGGACCTAGATGATTGAGAAGACCAAGTAACAAACCTTTGGGGGCAACAAGCAATTGTTAGGGAAACAATATTAAAAGATGCTCAATTTGAGAAGCAAAAGTTACTGAACATGTTTTGTTTTGTATCTAGGATAAGCATCTCTCTTTTCATATGTATTGTTGCTTTTCAAATGGTCAAGGAGGTTGCTGCCACAATGATTCCATTTAAGTACAAAACAAGCATGTTGAAAAGGAATAAATGAGGGGAAATCCATTTACATTTAAACACAGTCATGTAAAAGAATGAAAACATGAGAATTTTATATGGTAGCCCAACAAAAGAGCTAAATATGTGTACTAATAAACCAATAACATAATTCTAGTATCCAAGATTCAGACTATGATGAAATGAAATCAGCATGAACATCATATGCTTTAATGAAGGTTTCATGCCAAGATGTCATGATAACCAGAGAGGGCAATGAAAGAAAAAAACACAGTTGAATGCATTACTAACAATCAAGTGATGCAAGATAGTGCAAAAAAATGGAGATTACAGTCAAATGATCAGCCATATACATCATGAGAAAATATCAAGAGTGGGAGATGCTCATTATACAAAATTTCTCTTTCCTTTTCAATAACTAAGAATACTTGCTTGAAAATAAGTAAGCATGTTATGAGTGGATGGAGCCAACCAACAATGTTTCCAAAGTTGTGTTTCAGTTAGCATGTGAACAAAGAAAAATCACCTAAAGCATAATGATGGTTTGAGGACCACAATAAAGAAGCATACAGGGCAATTATGTATGTGGTAGAGCATCCAAGGTGTCAAAGCACCATAATGTAATGGATAGTGAACAATTTTCATCAAGAAACCAATCAAGGCACACACAACAAACAATGCTCATGCAAGATCATATCAAGATAAAGGTGAGTGATTTCAGTCTATTATGTACCTGTAAAGATAAATCTGTACATCTACATTAAATGCACAATGGTTAAAATACATGGGAAACTCATTGAATGCATAATTATAGTTCATTGAATACTCAAACTATGATGAAATGAAACATGCAACAAGATCTGCTCTTTTAGTTTTAACACATCAATCAGTTGAAAGCACAACAAAAGTCTCCAATCACAAAGAGTTTCAAAGCATAGGAGCTCAAGTGCAGTTGATAGTCACATAGGGCAGCCAGTTAAGTGTCAAGGTTACATATGTTTCTAGGGTCCTTTTAAAACCATCAAAGAATGCATTGAGTGAAACACAATAATGCAATCTATCATTTCTTGCATTATTCTTTCAATGTATAATGTCAAAGGATGCTATAGGTCTTCCATGATTGGCAATAGGATCCCTACTCAAATCATTGCCAACTTGGAGATTCAATGCAAAATAGGGGTCATCTCTACATATCTATGGTGTTGACATTCCATGGTAATATTCACAATGAAGCAAACATGCATGACAACCCTCCTAATCTCACAAAAGCATATACATATGAAAGCTATTATGGATTACAAGTAGGACTAATGTTCCAATGTTTCCTTTGGAAAATAAAAATACCTTGTCATGATAGCACTCAAGCATGATGATCATTTAAAGTAACAACAAGAATGCAAAATCAAAGAACAAAACCTTCATAGTTCTTAGAAATTTACAGAATAGGAAAGAGATGATTTTCCAAGAGGTATATATATACCATGCGATGGCATTAAATCATGTAGCAAGTCATTTTCTTCATGGGGTTTTGTTTTAAAATACAGTGAATACCCAAAAAACCCTAAAGAGGTATCTGTGTTTTGGAGGTAGTGGTTGGAAGAATTGTTTTTCTTGATGAAGTAAAGAAACCACTTGGGGTTTTATTTTAAAATACAAAATACAAAGAAAGCAACAAAACCCATCTAGGTTTATTCTAAAATTACAACATCAGAGGTATTAAAAGAGAGACTTCATGAAGGTATTCAGAGCAAACAATGAAATGCAACAAACCTAGGTGCTTTCATGGTCGCAACCTGGTAAAGGCCATTTTTGTTTACATTGACAAGGACTCACTCTGGGTTGTTATGAAATTGCAAAATACAAACATGGTGAAAGAGAAATTTGATGGAGATATTCAAAAGCAACAAGAGTATTTATAAACCCCAATGCATTCTTACAACCCTAGCCTAAAAATATGCTTCATTTCAAAAGTCCAAAAAACCATCTGGGTTTGTTTTAAAAGTGCAATTATTGAGATATTGAAAGGAATAAAATGAAGTTTGTCTTTCAAAAAGGAATAATAGAAATGTCAAAGAAAACCAATACCTCCTTCATGGTTGCAGCCTGAAGGTATTTCTTTTCTTCAAAATATGGTTCTTTTGTCAAAATTCAAAAAATACATATGGGGTTTGTTCATGAATTGCAAATAAAAGAGGAGTAAAAAGCTAAAACTTCACCTTTTATCACTAGTTAAGATCGAAATGAGCTCTATTTGCTAAAAAATGGAAATGTATTTCTGATGTGAAGCTTACCTGAGCTAGAAATTGCTCATTCTCATCAAAATGTAGGTTGTTTTTTACAATGAAAACTTCCATTTAAACTTCAAAGAACCTCCATCATGGCGGTTGAGTGAAGACAAAGAAATCCACAAAGAAATAAAGCAACAAAAAGTGATTAGAAAACACTTACAACTGTGGCTTTTACTCTTGAAATGGCTTGCAAAAGATTGAAAAAAGCCAGATTTTGATTCAAAAAGGAAATTACCTCTTGTTTCTCAGTGGAAACCACAAGTTTTCATCAAGAAACTAGTCAAGAATCTACTAAAAAATCATTTTTTCAGTGCTTTCATGAAACCCTATGGTGGCCAGAATGAATACTCTAGAAGGCTCGACACAAATTAATGAATATTTTGATTTTTTCCCATGTTTTGTTTAGGGTTTGAAACCCTATGATGCAAACCAAGGTGACTTTTTGCCTTGTTTTTTAAAAATTGCAAAGCAATTTAATTGCTATGTGGGCTTTGAAGTGGAGTTTTGTGATTAGGAAATTTTGTCTTATGTTCATTTGAAGACCATGTGCCTTGGTGTTTTTCACTATCATTGCAAAATGTTGTCTTCCAAGACTTTGAAAACATGCCTTCCAAAGAATTTGGAGTTCCCTTATGATCACATAGGTCGAATCATTGGTCTTTTTGTTTGTTTTGAAATAAGAGTTGTTGATCAAGTGATAGTCCTAAGCCACTTATGGCTTTGAAATGTAGAAGTGGAGGTGAGTTAAAATTGGTTAAATGCCTTGGAGGAATTTAATTTTGGATTGAATTCTTTTACAAGCATTTGAATTATATCATTTATTTTGCATTTGTTATCAATTGTAAGGAATTATTTAAGTGATTTGTAAATCACTTTTGTTTAATGTTATTTATTTAATGCAAGTATTGATGTAATCCAAGGAGGTGGTGGGGCCTCTTTTTGCATTTTGTTTTGAAATGTAAATTAGTTTGTTTAAGTGATGTATTATGAATCACTTAATCAGATTATTATTTTTTAAATGCAAAATGGAGTCTTATGCTTTTGCAAAAGCACTAAAAATGTGGGTCAAGGCTTTTGATGACAAATGATGATTGGCAGGCATGAAAAATGTGTGGAGGGTGGTATTTAACCATTTTTGGTGGGAGGAGGCTATTTGGAGGCATTTTTGTCACATTTTTAGTGTGACTATAGTCTTGGCTTGACTTTGCTTCATGTGGATGACAGTTTGGAGTGATTTTAGAAGGTTCTTTTTGGTCTTTTTTGTTGCATTTGACTAGAACCTTCTAGATGGACTTGTGTGAGAGAATTGGTTGATTTTTTGCTTAAGTAACTTTAGTCTTTGTTATTGGAGTTTGTTCTTTCTTTCCAGCAAAGTGATAGCTTGGGTTTTGAGTTATCTTTTCAGCAGGAGTAGTATCGTAACTTAGTGATGGACTTGTATACCAGCTAAGTACTTTGAATCAATGACATTAAATAGTTGCCTTCTCATTTTATGTTTTACTGTGTCCAGTTAATGGTTGATCAAGTTACTTGTGAAATCTATCAATCCTTATATTTTTGTCTCATTGTTAAGCACCTGCTTAGCAAAAAAATGCATTGTTGCAGGTTATAAGTTGTGTTAGTGAATGCAAGTGTTGTTAGTCGTGATATTTTTCCTTCTATGAGTTTTGCTAAAAACCTCCTTATAAATTACTTATGTGAAAATGCATGTGAAAATGAGTGTGTGAACCAAGATTTGTCACTGTTTTGAATGTGTGTAGGTTGTTTGTGGGTCTTAGTTACTTTTTTTGGTGTATCACCCTTAGTAGTTTCAGTTAATTCTCATTTTCTTGCATCTTTTTACCCTTTTCCTCAAGAAACCATTAGTTTAGGTAACATAAAAAGGGGAGCCATCCCATAATCTAGAGGTATGATTTCACAATAGGATAACCACAACTTGAAAGTAGTTTCATGTTAGTCCAAATTTACTGAGTTATTTCACAACTTGGCAGGGGGGTGCAAATTTGGGTCACTAATAGTTTTGGCATGCCTAGTGGGACACTTGGAATCATATTAGATTAGAAAAATACACATGTTTGTTGGTTTTGATATGAAGCCAACAATTTTTCAGCCTTTGAGAGGTCATATAAGCATATCTGGTGACTCTAAATGTGGAAATTAGTAGTAGACCAGTGTTGTAGCAACATATGAAAAAGATTCAGACAATGGGAAACTTTGTCCCGTTTGATTATTTATAGTTGTCACCTATCACCACCCCGAAGGAGAGGTAGACCAACAAAGAAAGTTGTTGTTTCATCAAGAAAAACAACTTCAACTCCACTTGCAATAAGAGTTTCAAGTCCTATGAGGTAGCAAACCTTGGTGTCACCAATGGTTGTTCCAAGGAATCAATTTTTTATCACTTTTAATGGAGGCAACCTGTTGCAATTGGCTCAACATGATGATATTCCCATGGATGCCCTTAAAAGTGTGCCATATTTTTCAGGAGAAGATCAGATCACACCAATTGAACACATCAGGGACATATCAAATATGTGTTAAGTGCATCATATAACTCAAGAAAATGTTGCTTTGAGGTTGCTAGCAACATCATTTAAAGGAAAGGCACTCCAATGGTTCAGGAGTTTAACAGTCAATTCCATTAGAACATGGGATGAACTGGGAGAAGTGTTATGCAAGCAATTTGAGGACAAATATGACAACTTGTCATTAGTGGAGTAGCTGACTCACATCAAAAGAGCTCCTCATGAATGGATGACAGACTTCAACTTCCATTTTCAAAGAACATGGGACAAAATTCTGAAAACCACAAGGCCTCCAGCTAAGTATGTATTCCTTTTATTTTTGAGGGCCTTAAATAGTGAAGTTATTGCTTTGATACAGTCAATGCGTGGAACTACATTACCAGTGACTTATGATATAGCTATAAGGGCTAAAAAAACCTCATACAAGTTGGAAGAATTTCCCCTAGGACTCTTATGCCTTTTTTCCCTGATATACAGCCTCCTATAGCTTTGCCAACACATTAAATAGCCCCTTTACCAGTTGTTGTTAGCCAAGAAATTGTTGTCAAAGGACCATCTCAAGAATTGCAAGAGATAAAGAGCAGCCAACAAAAGATTTAGAATCTACTTCAGACTTTTGGAAATGAGCTTGTGAGCATTAAAAAGCAGCAATTCCAAGGTTTTAAGCCTTGGCAGCTTCAGAATCAAGGTCAAAATCAGCCATTTCAAGCTAACAAACAACCATATCAAGGAAAATTTCAAGGTGCAAGGAAAAATCTGAATCAAAGGATTTTTCAGCCATACAATCTAGTTCCAATCAGTGCAGCTAGAGATATGGTACCTGTTCAAAATAACCTTGCAGTAGAATTTGAGTGGTGTTATCCCTGTGACCAGCCCATAATCAAACTACATGTTCAAATGGTGTCATCAATCAAATATTGATGGTTCAAAATGCCTCAGGTGTGCAAAACGTGTCTAATGGTGAATCTTCACAATAGTAGGATCTACCTACAAGTGACACAACCCTCCTGAATTGGCAAGGAGAAGAATTTTTTGGAGTGAGCAGTGATATTTCTCCAATAGTAGCCAACACCTGAGCCAAGAAGAGAGCTTTTGAGATTGGACAAGCAGCAAATAAAGACAAGGAAGTTGTTGGCCCTTCCAATCCTCAAGTAACACACATCTTACAAAGAAATTCACAAGGCATCGATGGTGGACAACTTGGGAACCAAAACCAATCAGCCCACTTGTAGATAGACCCTGCTGTTGCAAGGACCCATCAAAAGGTAAATGTTGCCACACCCTTCAACATCATTGAATCCATGAAAAAATTAATGTAAATATGTCAATGTGGGATTCTTTATCCATCCCAGGTTGAAAGGACTTATTGCAATCTGCCTTAACTGATTTAAGTGTTTCAAGTGATGTTCCAGCAGGTCAAGTCAAGGTTGTCCTTACAAATACACCTCAAGATAGTAGTTAAAAAATAAGGATGTCAAACCTCCCCCATTTTATGCGTCTTTGATAATAGGGGATAACTTAGTTCATAACTACATGGTAGATTCAGGGGCAAGCAGTTATGTCATGCCCAAACGAATTGTTGATAAGTTAGGACTGAAATATCAGCCTCTTGAGAAGGGAGTTGTCCAACTTGATGGGAAAACCATTAACACTGTAGGTGTCATCAAAGGTTTAAGCCTTACCTTACATGCCTGCCCCAATTTTTCCATCTCAAGACATTTCAGTCATTGACTTACCACCTCATTTTTCCTTATGTTTGTCAAGAGACTTCACTGCCAAGATAGGAGGTTATTTGTCATAAGATTGGTCCCACATGATAATTAGAACGAGATATGGTACAAAAGTGGTCATTAAATATGAATCACTTTCCAAAGATCACATTGAACTGTATATCCTAAGTGTTGTTAATGGTAATTGTGTTGTTTTTGATGATAATGAGCTTGCTGTTGCTCAAGAAATACAAACAAAAAGTATACCAGACATGCTCTTAAATGAGTGGATGGAAAAAATATCATTGACAACCCAAATGATAACATTGAGGAGACTAGTTTGGGTGTTTATGTGCTACATGAACTTGATTCAATGATCCCAAACCTCAAAAAGAAGGTGGAACAACAGTTGGAACAACAAGGTGAAGTATGGAAAATGTTCTTTGACTGTTCTAGAAGCAAGAACAGTGTTGGTGGGGGTGCAATGCTTGTGTCCCCAAAAGGTGACAAATACTACTCTTCTTTTAGATTTTCTTTCTCTTGTACTAACAACATTGTTGAGTATGAAGGTTTAATTCAAGGCTTGGAATGGGCAAGGAAAAGAGGGATTGGATGCTTGCAAGTTTATGGTGACAGTGAGTTGATTGTGAATCAGGTGAGAGGTCTGCATGTAACTAAAAATGATGTCTTAAATTCCTACAAACACAGAGTGTGGGACATGATATAAGAGTTTGACGCTTTTAATCTAGTTTCTATTCCTAGGGATTAGAATAAACATGTAGATAGATTGGTTGCAATAGGGGCTCAGATTGATATTCCAAGTGAGATTAGGAAAGAAAAGTTGCAGCCATATGTAAGATAGTCATTAGACCTTCTATTCCTGATAATAACATTCATTGGAAAGTTTTTGAGAGTGATGAATAGGTCGTGAGCTTTATGTTGCAAGAAGATGAATTTTCAATAGTGAACCAAGACAAGATCAAGCAACAATATGATGATTAGATCATCCAGTTGAGGTCTAACAAGCTGCCCAAGGGTCTAGTCACCTTGGAATCCATTTTAGCACTGATGACTAGTTGAAAAAGAGTAAGACCAACATGCAGCTCAAAGAAGAACATTATGAGGAACTTGAAATTTTCAAAGCTCCTTAAAGTTGGTAAAATATATTCACATGTAGATAGGAAAGCTTTCATTTCTCTTTGTCAAGAGTTTCAAGATGTATCTGAATAGGAATATTTTGATTTAAAGGGTTTTGATCCCCAAATTTCCTAGTATACCATAGAGTTTGAGCCAAATGTAAAACCTGTTAGGCAAAAACAGAGGCCTTTAAACCCCAAACTTGAGCCTCTTATGGTCAAAGAATTGACCAAGCTAGTTGAGGGAGACATCATTTTTCCAATCAAACATCCCTCATGGGTCTCTAACCTTGTCCTGGTTAGAAAGAAAAATGGTGAGATTAGGCTTTGTGTTGATTTTAGGGACCTGAATAGAGCCTCATTAAAGGATCATTATCTGCCGCCCTCAATGGAGTAGATTTTGTGAATTGTAGCTAGTTCGGAAAGATTCTCATTACTTGAAAATTATTCATGCTATAACCAAGTCTTATTCAAAGAGGAAGACTAGTACAAGATTGCCTTCACCACAAAATGGGGCACCATGGCTTATAAAAGGATTCCATTTGGCCTATCCAATGCTGGTGCCACTTTTCAGAGGGAAATGGACATGGCATTTCAAGGTCTAATTCACAAACTTGTACTCATTTACCTTGATGATGTAACAATGTTTTCCAAGAAGGTTGATGAACATCTTGCACATCTAAAGCAAGTATTTGAAAGGTGTAGGGAGTTTGGTATATCCCTCAACCCCAAAAAATACATCTTTGTTGTCCATGAAGGCAAGCTTTTAGGACATATAGTTTCAAAACAAGGGATCACCATTGATCCAGAAAGAGTAAGTGCCATTTTGGATCTGCCTTTACCCAACCATAAAAAGGGGCTGCAAAGTTTTCTTGGCAGAATTAATTTTTTTAGGAGGTTTATTCCTGATATTGCTAATCTTTTGAAACCACTAACTGCCATGTTGAAGAAGAATACAAGTTTCAGCTGGACCAAAGAGGCCAAGCATAGTTTTGAAGTTATAAAGGAGGCCTTATCAGTAGCTCCTACTTTGGTAAACCCAAACTTTTCAAAATACTTCATTTTGTATGCCCTTGGTAGCATTGATATCATTTTTGCAATGTTGGTACAACAAAATTATGTTGGCTTAGAACAACCCATTTCCTTTTTTAGTCAACATTTAGAAGAGTATGAACAAAGGTATATTTTTGTAGAGAAACATGTGCTTGCTGCCAGCAGAAGTATGAAAAAGTTTAAACCTCTGATTTCTAACAACAAAGTGAATTTAATGGTTGCTCACCCTAGTGTGAAAGAGTTCCTGTTAAGCAGGGACCTGAATGAAAAGAGGGTGGGGTGGATTACAAAAGTTATAGAATATGACATTGACATTAAGGTAACAAATCTTGTAAGGGGTAAGGGGTTGTGTGAACATCTAGCTACAGGAGCTAGAAGTGAAGAAAAGGAAAAAAAGGAGGCAATTTTGGTTGCTGATAATGAACTTACAGCTGATACACCAACAACAAGTGCAGGTTGGGTGCAAGATATGACTCATTTTTTGCAAATTGGTGAGTGTCCACCAAGTTTGGATAAAGCTAAACGAAGGTATTTCAGATTGCAATCCATCCCTTATGTGTTGGTTGGTAACATTATTTTTAGAAAAAATCTTAATGGTGTACTTTTAAGGTGTATTGATCAACATCAGGTAGATAAAGTGCTTCATGAGTTCCATGATGGAATTGTTGGGAGTCATTTTTCCCCAAGAACAACTGCATGGAAAATAATGAGAGTTGGCTATTATTGGCCAAGCTTGTTTCAAGATGCCCATGCTTGGGCCAGAAAGTGTATAAAATGTGCCATTTTTGCAGACAAAGAGAGGCTGCCAACTTTACCATTGCAACCCATTCAAGTAGAACAACCCTTCATGAGATGGGGCATTGATTTTATAGGTGCCATTAACCCACCTTCAAGTGCAGGCCATAGGTGGGTACTTACTGCAATCGATTACTTCACAAGATGGACTAAAGCAGTGGCCTTAAAAGAAGCCAATGAAAGTGTTGTTTTAAATTTCTATGATGATTTAGTAACCAAATTTGGGGTACATGAATCAATCATTTCTGATAATGCTTTGGAATTTTTTGGATTAAGAGTAAGTGATTGTGCTATCAAGAATGATATTCACTTGAATACATCTTCAAACTATTACTCACAAGGTAATGGTTTGTCTAAATCAACTAAAAAGAACCTCATCAAAAGGATTTTGGAGGATAACCAGAGAACTTGGCATGAAAAGTTAAAATCTGCCTTGTGGGAAGATAGAATAACTCCAAAAATATCCATTGTAAATTCCCCTTATATGTTGGTACATGGTAAAGAGGCAAGATTGCCTTTATCTGTTGAGCTTCCAGCTCTTGAAATAATGAACTAGCTTGAAATGTTTGAAGAGGAAGATCCAATGGTTGTCAGATACTCACAACTCATGGAGCTAGATGAAACAAGAGATAGAGCCATGAAAAAAATGGAGCTACAACAACTCCAAACAAAGAAGGTTTTTGAAAAAAGAGCAACACCCAGGGTGTTCAGAGAAGGATATTTTGTCCTTAAGTGGGATGAGTTAAAGAGCAAGCCTGGAAAGCACACTAAATTTGATAGCATGTGGAGTGACCCGTTTGTCATTACTGAGTGCAAGGAGCACAATTATTTTCAATTGTCAACAATGGATGGAGAAGCTCTGCCTATGCTAGTCAATGGGATACACCTCAAACTCTATTTTGAGGTATGATCTAGATCTACCTTGTACAAATTAGAGTAGGTTTTTATTTCCTCTAAGTGTTGTTGCACATTAGTTAGAATGCATTTTCAGTTTTCCCTAAGTGTTGTTTTTGCACAGTTAGGTAGTTGCTTTATTTTTTGGTGTGTTTTGAATAAGTTTCCAAGTGTCTCATGTTGGTCTAGTGAGTTACAACAATATACAATGTTGTTTTTTAAGTGGTGTTAGCTTTTAGATGACTTAGTGCCCAATAGATAAGCTTTAGGAAACTGGTTGAGATGTTTAGCAAGCAAAAATATAGTAGATGTCGCCAAAAATGTTACCTGATTTTGAATTCCAACTAAAATTAGGTAACTTATTGTTTTTCCTTTTTTGTTTTCATTTAAACATTAAAAGAACACATCATGTTCTGCTAAGTTCATTAATGTGCATAATGGAGATTGTCAAAATAGATTGCATTTATTTGAGATTTGCAATTACACACAAATAAGAAGGAGAACCAACATGTATTGCAAATGTAATCTTTATTGATGATCATAAGCGTATAATGTCCCTCACAAGCCAAGGGACTAGCTATTCTAATGCTTATAAAGAAAAGACTATACACTCATAGATAACAAAAAAAAAATTGCACATAAAATAAAAAGGGACCCATCATTGCCTGGTGGAATGATGAATCTCATTGGCTTGGTACCGCATCATCTCGACCCTTCTCACTACTCTGCTTCCATTTGACACCCTCCTCGCTACTCCTAAGTTTCCTTCATCTAAAAAAATAGTGTTGTTAGATCAATAAAGGTCCCTGATCAAAATATGTGCAAAATATCCATAAATGTGTAATTCGATGTCCATAAGTAGCAGGATACCATAAGTGTATAGGAAAACAAGGAAGGAGTAATCAAACACACCTGTGATATGCTTTGTTTATCTAACTGTTTTGTTCCTTGTGCAGATTTAGGACAAGTCTTTGTTATTGTTCTGATTCAGCTAATTATAGCATGTGGGGTAAAATGTGGCTCCCACGAGGGTAGAGCCCAACATGCTTCCCTCCAATGTTTTAAGAGGGATACAAAATTGAGCAACTTGATCAAATAAGTGATGAACATATTATTGATGCATTAAATCAATATGGGATCACACAGTTGATCATCTTTCATTATCAGATTCAAAAGATGCAACACATAATGTGAACTGTTTAGAAAGTCAGACTTCATCTTTTCATAATGAATCAATCAATAGGATGCCACCATGTCAAAAGGAAGGTGTATTTTATTGGATACGTCTTTCAATCTTCTTAAGTGAATCCAATATCCATTTTATTAAAAGAGTAAATGATTTCAGTGATGCATCGAATTCAATTATAGATGCATCAAGTTCAATTATGCATCTATTTAAATAGTGAAGGAGATATCAAGTCATGCCTGAAACCATCATGAGTCATATGGGGCAGCAAGAAGGAACAAAGATAATCATACATTGTTGCATGGAAGACACTGTCCAATTCATCTCACCTCAATCCTATTAGACATCCACACATCACTTAGGATGATGAGCTTTTAGGTCACCACCATAAATGACACATGTCTTCCTAGTAAGATTAAATCAAGAGGACATGTTGTTAGTTTGTTGCACAAGACCAAAAGGATTCAGATGATTGAGAAGACCAAGTAACAAACCTTTGGGGCAGCAATCAATTGTTAGGGAAATCATGAAGATTGGAGCAGTCACAATACAAGGAACAACCACTAAGCTTCAAATCAATGCAGTAAAAACAATGAAAGGTTACAATCATCTTGCATCAACGAGATAGTACTTCAAGGTTGGTGCCTTATAGTCAAATGATTAGCCATATACCTCAACTAACCATACAAGAGGAAATAATATTAAAAGATGCTCAATTTGAGAAACAAAAGGTACTAAACATGTACTGTTTTGTATCTAGGATAAGCATCTCTCTTTTTATATGTATTGTTGATTTTCTCCTGGTAAATTAGGCTATTGCCACAATGATTTCATTTAAGGACAAAGAAAACATATTGAAAAGGAATAAATGAGGGGACAACCATTTAAATTTAAACACAGTCATGTAAAAGAATGCAAACATGAGAATTTTAGATGGCAGCCCAACAAAAGAGCTGAATATGTGTACTGATAAACCAATAACATAATTATAGTATCCAAGATTGGGACTATGATGAAATGAAATGACCATGAATAACATATGCTTTAATGAAGTTTTGATTCCAAGATGTCATGATAACAAGAGAGGGCAGTGAAAGAAACAAACACTGTTGAAAGAATTACTAAAAATCAAGTGATGCAAGAGAGTGCAAAAAAATGGAGATTACAATCAAATGATCAGCCATATACATCAAGAGAAAAGATCAAGAGTGGGAGATGTTCATTCTACAAAATTGTTATTGTATTTTCAATAAATAAGAATACTTGCTTGAAACTAAGTAAGCATGTTATGAGTGGATTGAGGCAACCAACAATGTTTCCAAAGTTGTGTTTCAGTTAGCATGTGAACAAAGTCAAATCACCTTAAGCATAATGATGGTTTGAGGACCACAATAAAGAAGCATAAAGGGAAATTATGTATGTGGAAGAGCATCCAGGGTGTCAAAGCACCATAATGTAATGGACAGTGAACATTTTTGTATCTAGGATAAGCATCAATTAGGAGAAAATATCAAGAGTGGGAGATGCTAATTATACAAAATTTCTCTTTCCTTTTCAATAACTAAGAATACTTGCTTGAAAATAAGTAAGCATGTTATGAGCGGATGGAGCCAACCAACAATGTTTCCAAAGTTTTGTTTCAGTTAGCATGTGAACAAAGGAAAATCACCTTAAGCATAATGATGGTTTGAGGACCACAATAAAGAAGCATACAAGGAAATTATGTATGTGGCAGAGCATCCAAGGTGTCAAAGCACCATAATGTAATGGATAGTGAACAATTTTCATCAAGAAACCAATCAAGGCATACACAATAAACAATGCTCATGCAAGATCATATCAAGATAAAGGTGAGTGCTTTTAGTCTGTTATGTACCTGTAAAGATAAATGTGTGCATCTACATTAGATGGACAGTGGTTTCAATACATGGGAAACTCATTGAATGCATAAGTATAGTTCATTGAATACTCAAACTATGATGAAATGAAACATGCAACAAGATCTGCTCTTTTAGTTTTAACATATCAATTAGTTGAAAGCACAACAAAAGTCTCCAATCACAAAGAGTTTCAAAACATAGGAGTGCAAGTGCAGTTGATAGTCACATAGGGCAGCCAGTTAAGTGTCAAGGTTACATATGTTGCTAGGGTCCTTTTAAAACCATCAAAGAATGCATTGAGTGTAACACAATAATGTATTCTATCATTTCTTGCATTATTCCTTCAATGTATAATTCCAAAGGATGCTACAAGACTGCCATGATTGGTAGTAGGATCTCTACTCAAATCATTTCCAACTTGGAGATTCAATGCAAAATAGGGGTCATCTCTACATATCTATGGTGTTGACATTCCATGGTACTATTCACAGTGAAGCAAACATGCATGACAACCCTCCTAATCTCACAAAAGCATATACATATGAAAGCTATTATGGATTACAAGTAGGACAAATATTCCAATGTTTCCTTTGGAATATACAAATACCTTGTCATGATAGCACTCAAGCATGATGATCATTTAAAGTAATAACAAGAATGTAGAATCAAAGAACAGAGCCTTCATATTTCTTAGAAATGTACAGAATGGGAAAGAGATGAGTTTCCATGAGGTATATCTATACCATGCAATGGCATTAAATCATGTAGCAAGTCATTTTATTCATGGGGTTTTGTTTTAAAATATAGTGAATACCCAAAAAACCCCAAAGAGGTATCTGTGTTTTGGAGGCAGTGGCTGGAAGAATTGTTTTTCTTGATGAAGTAAAGAAACCACTTGGGGTTTTATTTTAAAATACAAAATACAAAGAAAGCAACAAAACCCATCTGGGTATATTCTAAAATTACAAATTTAGAGGTATTAAAAGAGAGATTTCATGAAGGTATTCAAAGCAAACAATGAAATGCAACAAACCCAGGTGCTTTCATGGCCACAGCTTCGTAAAGGCCATTTTTGTTTACATTGACAAGGACCCACTCTGGGTTGTTATGAAATTTCAAAATATAGACATGGTGAAAGAGAAATTTGATGGAGATATTCAAAAGCAACAAGAGTATTTCAAAACCCCAATGCATTCTTATAGCCGTGGCCTGAAAATATGGTTCCTTTCAAAAGTCAAAAAACCCATCTGGGTTTGTTTTAAAAGTGCAATTACAGAGATATTGAAAGGAATAAAATGAAGTTTGTCTTTCAGATAGGAGTAAAATAATTGTCAAAGAAAACCAATACCTCCTTCATGGCCGCGACCTGAAGGTATTTCTTTTCTTCAAAATATGGTTCTTTTGTCAAAAGTCAAAAAACCCATCTAGGGTTTGTTCATGAATTGCATATACAAGAGGAGAAAAAAGCTAAAACTTCACCTTTTATCACTAGTTAAGCTTGAATTGAGCTCTATTTGATAAAAAAATGGAAATGTATTTATGATGTGAAGCTTACCTGAGCTAGAAAATCCTCATTCTCATCAAAATGTAGGTTGTTTTTTACCATGAAAGCTTCCATTTAAACTTCAAAGAACCTCCATTATGGCAACTGAGTGAAGAAAAAGAAATCCACAGAGAAATAAAACAACAAAAAGTGATTAGAAAACACTTACAACTGTGGCTTTTACTCTTGAAATGGCTTGCAAAAGATTGAAAAAAGCCAGATTTTGATTCAAAAGGGGAATTACCTCTTGTTTCTTAGTGGAAACCACAAGTTTTAATCAAGAAATCAGTCAAGAATCTGTTAAAAAAAAAATCAGTGCTTTCATGAAACCCTATGGCGGTCATAATGAATACTCCAGAAGGCTCAACATAAATGAATGAATATTTTTCTTTTTTCCTAGGTTTTGTTTAGGGTTTGAAACCCTATGATGTCGACCAAGGCGACTTTTTGCCTTGTTTTTTAAAAATTGCAAAGCAATTTAATTTCTATGTGGGCTTTGAAGTGGTGTTTTGTGACTTAGGTAATTTTTCCTTATGTTCATTTGAAGACCATGTGCCTTGGTTTTTTTCACTATCATTGCAAAATGCTAAGTCTTCCAAGACTTTGAAAACATGCCTTCCAAAGAATTTGGAGTTCCCTTATAATCACATAGGCCAAATCATTGGTCTTTTTGTTTTTTTTGAAATAAGAGTTGTTGACCAAGTGATAGTCCTAAGCCACTTATGGCTTTGAAATGGAGAAGTGGAGGTGAGTTAAAATTGGTTAAATGCCTTGGAGGAATTTGATTTTGGCTTGAATGCTTTTACAAGCATTTGAATTATATCATTTATTTTGCATTTTTAATCAATTGTAAGACATTATTTAAGTGATTTGTATGTTATTTATTTAATGCAAGTATTGATGTAATCCAAGGAGGTGGTGGGGCCTCTTTTTGCATTTTGTTTTGAAATGTAAATTAGTTTGTTTAAGTGATGTATTATGTATCACTTAATCAAATTATTATTTTTTAAATGCAAAATGGAGTCTTGTGCTTTTGCAAAAGCACTAAAAGTGTGGGTCAAGGCTTTTGAAGACAAATGATGACTGGCAGGCATGATAAATGTGTGGAGGGTGGTGTTTGACTATTTTTGGTGGGAGGAGGCTATTTGGAGGCATTTTTGTCACATTTTTAATGTGACTATAGTCTTGGCTTGACTTCACTTCATGTGGAGGACAATTTGGAGTGATTTTAGAAGGTTCTTTTTGGCCTTTTCTGCTGCATTCGACCAGAACCTTCTAGATGCACTTGTGTGAGAGAATTGGTTGATTTTTTGCTTAAGTATCTTTAGTCTTTGTTATTGGGGTTAGTTCTTTCTTTCTAGCAGAGTGATAGCTTGGATTTGGAGTTATCTTTTCAGCAGAAGCAGTATTGTAACCCAATGATGGACTTGTATGTACCAGTTGAGTACTTTGAATCAATGACATTAAATAGTTGTCTTCTCATTTTATGTTTTATTGTGTGTATTTAATGGTTGATCAGGTTACTTGTGAAATCTATCTTTCCTTGTATTTTTTTCTCATTGTTAAGCACCTATTTAGAAAAAAAAATGCATTGTTTCAAGTTATAAGTTGTGTTAGTGAATGCAATTGTTGTTAGTTGTGACATTTTTCCTTCTAAGAGTTTTGCTAAAAACCTCCTTATAAATTACTTATGTGAAAATGCATATGAAAATGAGTTGTGTGAACCAAGATTTGTCATTGTTTTGAATGTGTGTAGGTTGTTTGTAGGTCTTAGTTAAATTTTTTTGTGTATCACCCTTAGTAGTTTCAGTTAATTCTCATTTTCTTGCATCTTTTTACCCTTTTCCTCAAGAAATATTTAGTTTAGGTGACATCAAAAGGGGAGCCAACCCATAATTTGGAGGTCTGCTTTCACAATAGGATACCCACAACCTAAAAGTCGTCCCATGTTAGTCCAATTTTTTTGTTATTTCACAACTTGGCAGGGGGGTGCAAATTTGGGCCACTAACAATTTCATCTAATTTCTATATTTTTTTGTTCCCTAAATGTGATATTCTAGCAAAGCGTACCGAGATTATGATTTATAATCTTTCCTTTACAAAACACCGGTTGGATACTACGTACATGGCTAAGGAGAATATTGAGGGGAGAAGAACATAAGAGTAGGAGATCCTATTTTTGAGCATCCAAGGCCTAGGAGGTAAAAGGTAGCAATTTTTTGGTTGGATATGTTGCTAGATTGTAACTAAGTGTTTTAGTGATGGTATATACTCATGTCATGCCCAAAAATTTTATCATGAAAACCCAACATTTTTTTTTGTATCCAATCATTAAACTAATTAGCATGTGAAGAATAAGTGTTAAAATAAAAACCTACATTATTAAATTTTGATTTATTTTCTTCTTACCTCACTAACAATTATTAACCACACATAGCATAGTAACATACTATTGATAAGGTTAATGTTAAATATCCATATTAACATTGATTATAATAACACTTATATTAGTATTATAATTACCCTTATCATTACCATTCCTTATATTGACACTATTTTTTTTTCTATAAATACCACCCTCATTACGTACCCAATTTAATATTAATATCACTCTTAATATTTATATTTAATATTACTTTTACTTAAATAACATTGAAGATAGTATTACCAATTTTACTCTTAATATTAATGTGAATTATAAATTTACTAAAATTACCAATTCTATCTTTACTTCTAATAAAACCAAGATCATTATTCACGGGGTAATATAAATTTACTATTATTAATACTAGTTTTTCCAACTGTAATTTTTTTACTATTAGTTTTACCATTTATTAATATTCTTCCCATTTACTATTACTATTCAATCTTGGTTCACCATTAATCATATATTTATTATTGAACAATATGCTAATATAATTAAATTAAAACTCTTAGTTTCACTATAAGTTAAAAATATTGCCGGTATTGGCATGGTGTGATGGTTTATCGGTGGCATTGTTGTTCTTGCCACCAGGGTTCAAACCCCGTTGGGGTGGTATTGTTGAATGGTTGTATCCGGTTCATAGCTCCGATCAAAAGCATTTACCCCTTGAATAAATTAAGTTAAAAATATTTATATCATCATCTACATTGTTAATACCCCTTTGAATTTAGTCAACATTATTTTTCCGAGACAATAGTGATTTTATACCTTTATATCACTACAATCAATTTAAATAAAGTGATAACTAAATTATTGAAAGATAATAATAATATTATATAAAGGTTAAAGAAACTAATCATGTTTTATTAACTTTAATCTTACCTAACATATCCCCATTCAAGTTAATCTCGTGTCCCACAATATTATTAAGAGTATTGAATGAATGAATGAGTGAATGAAAGAATTTAATATCATCCATAAGACCAAATGGTCTAAGAGACTAAGAACCACAAAGATAGAAACTAAGCAAACTCTGAATTCTTCTTGATGTTGGACCTTTTGTTATGGATTTTGACCAAATAAATAGCAGTCATGTTGATCTTCTCCTCATCAAATAACTCATGCAGATTTCCAATATTTAAGTTGTTTGCATACTGAGTATGGATATCCTCATAATTTGTGCACTCGTTGATAAAGTGTCATTTTGTCTCCACCACCCCTTTTCTACAAAACTTGCAAATTATGTCCTCCCATGCTTCCTTAGGAATAGTCCACCTTATGTTCTCACACCTAATATGATGAGACCCAGTCCTCAAATGAGCAATTAACAACCTTGTGTTGGGAGATTTTTGGATTTTGTGGATGTGTTGCTGATATGTGGTTGTCATTGATGTCAACACTATTAGCATTTGGTGTATCAATTGTTGTATATGTTGAGGATATTGAGAAAATTGTAAGAGAAAGTGTTCTAGGTTCCCAGTGGAACTGTGCAGGTCGTGAAGGCATTTTGTTTTGTACGTTAAAGATTAGATGATGTGGATTAAAGGGTTTATTGTTGAGTATGTCTAGATCATCTACCAGAAGTTTTAGAGGTTCATGTGAAGTTTGGTGAGAGTTGTGGTCTAACAGTATTTCTGTTGTCTCTGTCAGCATTCCTAAATGAAGATTGTATGATTCTGGTTATCTAAGTTGTTGTGGATGCTTCTCTATTATTTCTTGGTGTTCTCAGATGTCTCTAGTTCATTCTCTATCTTTGTGGTACATCCACTTGATCTGGTGAGCTCATGATTAAATATATTTTCTTGTGCATGTTTGGTTTTTCATGTTCCTGACTGACATATTAATGATAGCGTGTTGCAGATGTTTGAAGTGAAATTAATTAAAGTATTTCTATGTTGGAGATGTTAATTTGGGTCTCCATTATGTTGTGGCCGACCTTGGTGGGTTCACATTAAGAATTTAGTTGTTAATCTAGCTCAACATTGCAAATATAATTTATTTTTCTTGGCCGACCATGTTGTGATGAAATCTCTTGTAGTGGATATATAAGAATGATTGCGTCATCGGTGGAAAGTGTGCTTCATATGCTCCTATGTATGTATATGTGAATATAATTTGATTGCAGAGCAGAGTGTGAAGAAGATTATGTGAAGTGTGAAGAAGTGTTGAGATTAATTGGAACTGTAATCAGGCTTGAGCAGAAGCTATTTTCTTAGTTCATACCCTTCAGATTGTTAATCCAACTCTATTGGGTAGTGAACCCCTTTTGTAATTGAGCAATGAGCTCTAGGCAGTGTGCCTGAATGCATGTGCATTCCCCTTGTTATTTCTCATTATACTTTTAGTAGGGTATAATCTTGTGGACTAAAATCCACTGTGGTTTTTCCCCTAATAGGGTTTCCACATAAAAAAATCTTGGTGTTCTTTGTCTCTCTGATGTGTTAATTGCTTGTGGTTAATTTCTTATTCATCAGATCTGAGATTAGAGTTAAGTTTGAAAATTTTAAGTTTCTGTGACAACTGATTCACCCCCCTTCTCAGTTGTCTGTCCTTGTTTTTCCAACACCTTGTGTTCCCTTTAATAGCTTCCCCTAAATAATTTTTTTCACCATGTTCCCGAGTTGGGTTGAACCCTTTGACATAGTTTGCTTTTTTCTTCCCTATCTGTTTTGTCCACATAGTAGTCATGCATTTTTTTGTGACATAATTTTTAATTTCTTCATTGGTGTTAGGACACTCACATAAGTTGATGTCCCATTTACTTAACCATTTGTAATTTTACTTCATCCATGTTTTCTTCCTATGGTCTAAGGCCTCCTTCACAACTATTTTGGGCTAGCAGTGGTTTTCAATCTTCTTTAAATAGTTTAGCAAGTGAGTTATAGCCGATGCCTCCAATGAAAAGGTTCCTGATTCAGCCAAGAGAATATCATAAGGGATTGAGGTTTTGAATTTAAGGTTGCAAGTGATGATATGCTTTTGAATTCTTTCAAGATGTCTCCACCAATATTTTGACATGCTGCTTCCCCACACTTCACATCCATAAAGAACCACTAGAGTGACCAGCAAACCAAAGAGGGTTTTTTGAGTCTTCCAATCCCAAAGTTCAACTTTCATGCACCTGTTTTGAAAGTAAGAAAGAAGATTTCCAACCTCCCTGTATCCTTTTGGTTATGGTAGTCTCCTAGTTGAGTTTATAGTGAAAATAAATCCCAAGGTACTTGTATTCTTTCACTATTTTTAGAGGGTTTCCTTCAAAAAGGAAGTTATCCTGATTCCTTTTCTTCTTTAGGGAAAATATCATGACTTTAGTCTTGGTGGTGTTCACTTGCATTCCCATTTCCTGACAGAATAGATCTAAGGCCTTGAAAAGTTCTCTCAAACCATGTGCAAATTTTGAGATTAAAATAATATCATCGACATATAGCAACAAATTCACCACATAACCTTCCAATTGAATACCCCCCTCATTTGCTCATTTCGTTTAACTAATATTCTAGCTTGTCAATGTATAACCCAAAAGGAGTGGGTGATAAAGGAAAACCCTGCTTGACTTCGATATCACTGCCAAAACACTCTGACATACCTTCAATTTTTATGATTTTAGCTCTAACTTGCTCATAAAGCCTATGCACTACAACCCTATATTCATCTAATATACTTAATTCAACCATTTTGTTCCACAGTTTGTCTCTAGGCACCGTATCAAAGGATTTTTTTAAATCAACGAAGCAACAAAAGGCTTATTCACCTTGAGTGTCCCATATTTTTTCAATCAATTACCTAAGAGTGATGTAGTGATCAATGGTAGCTCGTACTTAGGCCTAAAGCCATCTTTCCCTTTTTCTCTTTTTCCTTCTTTTTCTACCCAACTGTTGATTCTATGCTCTAACATGCTCCCAAAAAGTTTTCCAAGGATAGGATTGACCATAATAACGTGGTAATTGGATGGGTTATTAATATCACCACTTTTGTAGAGAGAGATGACGACACTAGTTGTCCATTTTGATGGAAAACCATCCTGAGTAACATCATTGAAAATCCTTTTGATGTGTGGAGCAAGGATTTCAACTCCCCACTTTAGGAATTCTACTCGTAGCCCATCTATGTCCACCGCTTTATCATTTGCTAATTTTTTTATACCTTGCTTGATATCTTCTACCGTGAAAAGCTCTTCTGATGTGCTATGGGAGGGGAAATTTTCCCTTGGCTCCTCTCATAAAGGTGCCTTGTATATTCTAACCATTGGATATTTGTTATGTTATTCTCAATCTGCTTTCTCTTTTGTTGCAACTCCCTCCAAAAACCTTTGGGGTTCTATTTCCCAAGAGAAATTAACTATTTGATTTGACATTTCCTATGGGTGTAGCCAAGTTGCTAACTACATTAATAGTAATGTCATTATGAATATGTTACAATGTATCCATTAATTGTTTAGACCCACACTAGCAACCAAATGTTAATATGTCATTAACTTTGATGTGTAATAATAGTATCATTGTTCACATACTAGTCTATTAGATTAAATAAATGTGTATTGGTGTTGAACTACATTATTTACCCATTGCATACCACTTTAATGCAAAGGAATGGCATTAATAATTATTTTATTTTTCATTTAATAAAAAATATAAGGTGGGTAGTAAAGAGTCCATATTAATGTGAAAGTTATCCACCACCAAAAGTTATTATCGCCATAATCAAACAAAATAATATTTCACAAAAAGAGATAAATGTAAGAGATTTGAAATCCTAGAACCAATGACTACTTTGAATTGAAACACGGGGGCCGAGGTTCCCGTCACAATTTAATATATTGGCGAATAGATTAATATTTCCACCAATATTGTGCCAACATAGATGAAGCCAGGTTGATACACAACTATTATAGAGTATTTGTGGTAGAAGTAAGGTACATCATTAAATAATAAGTACTATTTATTTTGTTTGAAGGAAATACTGGAAAGCTTCAGCACCTAGGTCGCTAAGAATTTATTTTCCATTACTTGCGTGCCCTTGAATCATTACTGCTTATTTATTATGCCTAGATTTTTTTTATCATACTCGCTGCATTTTACAACGAGTCTCGACAAACTCTACTTCCTATTGCCGGGTAGGCAAAGTATTAAATGTGAATATGACAATAAGGTGAATCGCTAAACCTCGATTCCCAAAATTGACATGAGATCAAGCAACACAAAGTTCTTGTTATGACTAGCCATACCTATCTGATTTTCATAAGATTTCACTGCCCACCATAGTGAACATATCTACATATATTAGATTAGTGCACCCATGGTTTCCATTTAATGTTGCACAAATTAAGGTTAACACTACACCAACTCTAATTATACAACTAGCCTGCAAGTATGTCCATACTTGCATACAAAAAATTACATGTTCATCCATTAGCAATGACACGATAGGCCTTGCACTGCTACAAGATGTGGAGAAGCAAGTTGTGTTGATTTTTCATGCCTTTAAGAGGCCCTTCCCTGGGTATCTAGATTTACATGCTTGGGTATCCAAGAAATGGAAACCCTTTTTAATGTAGTTGTTATCCATCCCTATCATCGTGGATTTTGATAATTGTTTGAGAGTTGGTTGTAGAATGGGAATTAACTCTTTCAAGGATCCTTGGCCTCAAGTGGAAATTAAATGAGATTTATTTTCATTGTTGGTTTTCTTCACACAAGATTTAAAATGCAAAGAGAAGTTAAAAGGGATCTGAGCCCCTTATTTGGGCTATGAGTCTCTAAGACCAAGTTAATAGTAATCAACAAGGAAAATGGTATAGATCAATTGTTTAGGCCTAAGTATACTTTATTGAATTTCATACATAAGTATTTGTGAAGGTTGTGGCGATTGGAAGAGGTTCTTGCAATTACAAATCTGCAGACACTTTTTTAGATATGATTTGATGGGTGCCTTGACCCTCTTTGAAAGCTTAGTTGGGCACAACCAAGGAGATAGCAAGGAGTATCCTATCAATATTCTTCCCGACAATCACATAGTGGTAATTTTGTGCAATGACTTTGTAATTCGTGACCATCTGAAGAATGATCTACAAAGGATTGTCAAAGTCTGCCAAAGGATTTTGTTGGTTCCAAAAATTGTTGGTGCTCATTTGCGCAACTAGGAATACAAGATAGGCCGTTGTACATTGATATTGAAAACTTTGCAATGAGAGTGAAGATCAAGAAGATAAGGTTAACAACATTTTGCTTCATTTTGTCTATGACAAGTTGGAAGAGTCCACCCAAGAAACATTTTTTAGATTTATGATGCTTCTTCCCTATTAGTTGACCTGCCTCGACCATAGAGTATATTATGGGACCTGATCAACTCACGTTTCTTCAAGAGGCATCATTTTTAAATATCAAAAGGAAGCCCGATGATTTTTTTGTTCACGATATTATTCGATCAAAAGTGCAGAGATTGTCTAATTCAAGTAGAATTGTTGATCTAAACTCCCGATATGAAGCTGAGAAAGATGAAGTATGTTTCTCCTCTACATACTCTCATTCCTAAATCAAACTTGCTAACACTACACTCTTGCAGGCCATGCTCAAAGATATCAAAGGAGTTCTGCTTGAAGATGATGATTGCATGCTAGAGAAAAAGACATCTCAATTTGATGGAGGACACATTAAGAATTCTGGAATGGCAAGGCATAGTGGATATTCATGAGATAGAGGCAGTGAAATTGCCAGAGTTAAGATATATATTTTAGCACATGGTGATATCTCTTGGGTGAATGTAAAAGTACTTAATAAATTGGATGTTTTGAGGTTGGAGAAGCTTCCCCACCAAGCCGATAGGTCCTCTCAAGTAAAGTACTCAATTCCAATAGTACTTAGACCTTCATTTAATTTTTGCACATTATTGCTCCATTTTTTTATCTTTTTAAGTTATTATTATTATTATTATTATTATTATTATTATTATTATTATTATTATTATTATTATTATTATTATTATTATTAAGTTGTAAGGTTTTGAATGTTCAATAAAATTCCTAACAAAGAAATAGTATCTATGCTTGCGGTATTCTAGAAAATTTAAGGAAAATAACAGTTGTAGAATAGCCAAATCAAATGCAGAAACCTATTAAAGATAATGCTAAATTACTTCTTAAAAAATTTAATTCTATATTTTTTAGAACCAAGCAAGTTCTCTACCCAAAGGGTAGGTAACAGTGAAAAGGAAAATAACAATGAAGTGGAAAATAACAACAAAAATGTATTTAATACTTCTTTCTTCATTAACTGAATGAATGAAACATAATTCTTTCTTCAAGTTTTAAACTAAACAACTCTTGAATACAAGTTTATAGGTGATTTTTTTTCTCTCCATTCTAAATAAAATTAAACTTTCAATATTACACTAAAACTTAAGAAATAAACAAACATGCCAATGAATTAAGACCTCTTTTTTTTCATCCTTCCATTCTACAAGAAAATACTAAACTTCAAACAATAAATGACACACCAATAAACAAGGCTAGCTCTTTCTCCATTTTTCCATGTTACCAAAACCACTAGCTTTCCATATTACAACTAATTTTAAGAAATACAATGAATGGCATACAACTGAATAAGGATTGCTTTTTTTTTCATTTCTACATTGAACAATATGAAACTCATCTCTTTAAACTCACAATATCACCACAATATTTGAGATAACAAATGACTTACATACTCATGAACAAGGTATTTCTCTCCATCCTACCGTAATGGCATCATGGAGCCTCGTGGGCTCTAGCCATACCCCTGAGCAAGGAATTATTTTAGCCCCATGATGATAAACAGAGTCTTTTCTCTTTGTTACAAATGAATAAAACTATCATAGCACAAATTTTAGGCATCTAGGTTCTCTACTTTCTATTTTCAACCATGATCCATATAATATGTCACCTTCTTACATCCAATAGGCAAGGGTAAATGGAATAGGAAAAATAACTTATCTCTTTTCTTCATGTGAAGGGATTGGACTCTTTTATCCATCTTTCCTCTCTAATCCAAGCCATCTTGATCACTATCTTCCCAAAGAGGTCATCTCCTCTCCTCTTAGCATTTTTTCTACCATCTCCACTAAAGTTCTCCAAGAGGAGAAGTGGGTAACATCCCACTCTTCCTTCCTCTCCAAGATATATAGGAGTTTCAACTTGCAACCTTTGAATGGGGAGGTGTGAAGTGTAAATCCCTCCATTAATTAGGGTCTTCCTCATTAAAGAGGGAGAAATGCACTTGGAAAACCCCTCAATCTTTTCACCCCCATCCTTCCCTCAAAATTCGTTACTTCTCATTATGAGGAATTTTAAGGAGTTAAATCATGTCCTTAGGGCCCTATTGCATGCCCACTTGACCCCTACCACTATGGTATAGACTCTAGGGGGTTTATTTTTTCATCCCAACCAAGGAAATTGACCAACAACCCTCTTTACATACCCACTTAAGGATCCATCCGAGTTTCGCACTTGGATAAGGGTTCATATCCCCTATCCCTACTTACACCTACATAACACATAATCATTTATCCCTTTCATATCAACCCTCACCACCTTAATTCACCAACATATTAACTTTACTTATTTCTAAGCCCCAAAAGGAAGTCAAATTCATGATCACAAGGAGATGTATTTTCGATGTGTTCTCAATGGTCTTCCCTTCTCATACTGACACTCTTCCTTTCTTGCACATAACCAATGAAACCATAAGAAACAATCATATATCACATTAATCTGATTGTTGAAATAAGATTTAATCATCCAACAATTTCATTTACAATTTCAACTCATATTCATAATTTAAGAGTCTTAACTCTTCATGGTAGCATTAATAAAAATGTTAGAGTAAAATGCTAGAATGATGTCAAATAATCACACTATTTATCATCCACAATATATCTTACCATCTATTTAGGAAAACATAAAACAAATTAGGGTTTTACTAATCTCATCCAAGGTGAGGTCTTACATCCCCCTACCCTTAGCTTAGACTCTCCTGGAAGTCGTTAGGGTCTAAAGCATAATCTTTATATATCAATGCATGTAAATTTATTAAACCTATTAATTACCTTGCTTTCTTGATGAGACAATCCAACCTGCAATTATAACCACACATTAAAAGTATTCCTTCCATGAACCAAACATCTAAATACTTAGAATAAAATTTCTCACCATAGAGCATTTATCCAATATAGTCATAATATAATAAATATTAATAGTCATCCATGTAGTTAACATTCTCAATTAAATATTACACCAACATATATCCAAACACATTAACCTTCTTGGACACCATTCAAGGTTCCCTTTTGCATCATAAACATCACTCATGATTTTTGAAAATATTTTCATTCCCATATAAATTCATGTATCAAGAATAATAGTCCCAATTTTATTGTCACTTCTTTCTCACATAGCAGAAAAGTATTTCCACATGTCCTTTATCTACAAATTTACCCATACATCACAATAATTACACATAACTCACATCATAAGGCTCACACATTGGTGCTTGCAAGGATGGAGATTCTCGAATACCATATCCATTAGGGAAATCAACAAAATCACCATAAGGTATAGGTTTCCAATACCTAGAATGGAGGATTTGATGGACTGTTTGGTGGGAGCTTGTTACTTTTCAAAAATTGACCTCAAAAGTGGCTATCATCAGATTAGGATAAGAGAAGGGGATGAGTGGAAAACTCCCTTTAAAACCAATGAGGGTTTGTATGAGTGGATGGTAATTCCTTTTGGGCTTTCAAATGCACCATGCATATTTATGAGACTAATGAATAAAGTTTTGAAGCCTTTCATAGGAAAATTTATTGTTGTGTACTTGGATGACATTCTTGTGTTTAACAAGACTAAAGAGGAAAACTTGCAACATTTGGACATGGTGTTGAAGAGGTTGAATGAAGAAAAAATGATGATTAACTTGAAAAAGTGTGAATTTATGAAGGAGGAGCTGGTCTACCTTGGTTTTTTTATTTCAAAAGGTACTTTGAAGATGGACCCTAGCAAGGTAGAATCCATTTTGAACTAGCCTACTCCAAAATCAGTTAGTGAGGTAAGAAGCTTCCACGGTCTTGTTAGTTTCTATAGAAAATTTGTAAGAAATTTTAGTCATATTTGCTCACCCATCATTGATACCATAAAAGGAGATAAAAGGAAGAGGTTCATGTGGTCTGATGAGGCAGAAAGAAGCTTTCAAATTCTAAAACAAAAGATAGCTCAACAACCCATCCTAACATTGTTTGACTTCAATAAGGTGTTCACTATAGAATGTGATGGAAGTGGGTATGCAATTGGTGCAGTCTTGAGTCAAGAGGGAAGACCTATAGCATTTTTTAGTGAGAAAATTATTGAGGCCAAGAAGAAGTATTCTTCATATGATTTATAATGGTTCAAGCACTAAAAAAGTGGAGACACTATGTCCTTCCCAAGGAATTTATTGTTTTTACTGACAATCATGCTTTGAGTTTCTTGAACAACCAAGACAATTTGAGCCATAGACATGTGAAATGCATGGACTACCTACAAAGCTATAATTTCAGCATAAAGCACAAAAAGGGCAGTTAAACAAGGTGGCAAATGCATTGAGTAGAAGGAAAATGTTGGTGCAAGAAATTTAATTTCAAAGTGTGGGTATTGATGCATTAAAAGGTATGTATGAAAGAGATGATGATTTCAAGGATGTGTATGTTGTTTGTAATTAGTTTGATGGTGCTTTCCATGAAGAATATTTTTTATTTTTTGTTGCAAAATGGCTTGTTGTTTAAGGGTGCTCAGTTGTGTATTCCTAAGTGCTCCATGAGGACAAATCTGATTAAGGAGAAGCATTGTAGCAGCTTAGGAGGTCATTTTGGTGTAGATAAAACATTGGAGCAAGTAAGAATATATTACCATTGGCCTAAAATGTAAAGTGACATCAAAAAATTTGTGGAAAGTTGTGTTGTTTTCCAAAAATCAAAGGGTTCAAGCACTAATGCAGGTCTTTTCCAACCTTTTCCAATTCCTAGTAGGCCATGGGTATCCATCAACATGGATTTTGTCTTGGGTTTACCTAAAACTCAAAGGGGATTTGACAGTGTGTTTGTTGTTGTTGATAGGTTTAGCAAAATGGCTCATTTCATATTATGCAAATGTATAAATGATGCTTCATATATTGTTGGGTTATTTTTCAAGGAAGTAGTGAGAATTCATGGATTACCATTGAGCATTGTGTCTGCTAGGGATAGCAAGTTTGTAGGTCACTTTTGGAGGACTCTTTGGAAGAAATTAGGAACCAACTTGATATTTAGCTATGCCTATCATCCACAAATAGATGGGTAGACTGAAGTTGTCAATAGGAGTCTTGGAAACCTTCTCAGGTGTTTGACAAAAGAGCATTCATAGCAATGGGATCTCATTCTTCCACAAGTTGAGTTTTCCTATAATGACTTAGTCAATAGAAGTGTTAGAAAGAGCCCATTTGATATTATGGATTGAAGCCAACGAGAGTCTTTGAACCCATAAATTTGAGTGGTATGGAGAAAAGAAGTGTTGAGGGTGAAGAGTTTGTAGTTGCAATGAAGGATATTCATCAGCAAGTGAAAGAAAATCTTCAAAAGAATGTGGAAAAGTATAAGCAACATGCTAATTTAAAGAGGAGAAATGTTCAATTCAAAGTGGGAGACTCAGTTCTAGCACATTTGAGGAAAGAGAGGCTACCAAATGGGAAGTATACAAAGCTGAAAATGAAAAGGATTGGGCCATGTAGGGTGGTCCACAAATTTGGTGAAAATGCCTATGAGATAGAACACCCTCCTAGAGTTGTTATCTCTCCAATCTTTAATGTTTGTAACTTTTATCCTTTCAAAGGATCTGTGATTGCAAGTGATGATTCAGGTACACTAGGAGATCAATATGAAGATTGGGTCAAGGACCTACCACCAAGTCAACCTTTGAAGCTTGAGAGCATTTTGGACACAAAGGAAGTGAAGAGAACAAGTCATAAAGTGTACAATAAATATATAGTCAAATGGAAAGGTTTCCCTCATGAAGATGCAACATGGATGAAAGAGGAGGACATTAAAATACATGGAACAACATTCCAAGAAGTGATCTCAGGTGGAGCCTGAGATTCTATTCTCTTCGTGTGTATGGTGTAGGGGCACCTAGTCAAATTTTGTAATTATGGTCAAATGTTGTATTTTTGGGTGTTTTGAGTCATGTTTGGTGTAATAAGGTCATAATAGACCATTTTCAATGTACTTGAGTATCATGGGGTCAGTTTGAGTACATTTTGTTATGTTTTTGTAAATGTTGCAAAAGTTGGTTTGCAACTTTACAATTTTTGTCTTGTTTGGGAGATGAATAGTCATGTGCTTCAAAATGTAGTTATGAATTGTTGGGTTGGTGTTGAAAAAATTTAAATATTCCTAGAAAACTTTGAGGCAAGGTTCTATTGAAAGTTTTGGTGTTCAAGCAATAAAGAAACTTCATTTTTCTATAATTTCTAGTGTAAATTTGCTACTATAGGCATTGGTATGGTTTCATATAGTCAATAATTGATATATAATATGAATTGGATTTGATGGTGGCATGAGTTAAGAGTGTTTTGGTTTTGGTTTGAGTCAATTCCATAAATTTTGAAGGATTTTATAATAAAATTACTAAAAGAGGTCTAGAAACCCTATGTTGAGAGGGTTTGATAATAAAATGGAATAAATAACCATTCCACTGGTGAAAACTTATGAAAACCAGTGGAATGGATTTAGTTAGGATGTTTTTTACTTTTTTAGTGATTGTAGATGTAGGGGATGGAGTTAGAGCCTTGTTTGTGCAAGCCCTAGCCTAATATCTCAATTTATTAGGCTAGAATTGATAGGTGGAGGTAGGGTTTTGACATTTGGTGAGTTTGTAGATGTTCTAAGTGATAAAACCTATTGTTTCAGACCTCATGTTATCTTTCCAAAGTCTTGGAGTGAATATTGGTAATTTGGGAAAATAATAACACATACTTGATTTGTAAAAGAGGCCTAATTAGGGCTTAAGGGTAGCGTAGTAGTCCATTTTAGGAGGGAATGTTCTAAAAAAATTCTGCACAGATTTGATATGTTCAAGAAGAGTATAAAGGGTATTCTAAATGGTATTTATTTCATGGGTTTGAGGCCTTCTCTAAAAGATATGCTCAAATTTCACTGTTTGATGTGCTACAAACAAAATTAACGAAATTGTGGGAAAACACCAAGTTAGGGTCTTCAAAATGAAAAGGTCATTCAAGATTGATTAAATTGAGGTTTATTTGAAAAAATCCTCCTTTCTTTGCATTAGGGATTGTACTTAACGTCTTCCCACCCTTATTCCAAGTCAAATACCATATATCTCATACTTGGGACACAACGCATTTACTAGTTTTCACTTCACACGTCATAACATAATGCACTTTATGAAATTCACCATATTATAGAACAAGATCAGTTCACTTACATACACTCCGTTTCTTCAAAAAATATTCACTTTGATTCTCAATTTTGTAAATATCTGCTCACTTTACATATGTAAAAGAAATCACTAGATGATGCACAAATGTAGCTTATGTATATTACTCCATTTTTCCTAAATTTAACAATACATGGTACACCACACTTCCCAGCTTATTAATTTAGTGTTTGACATCTCATATATGGTCAAGATTGGTTTTCTATATTTATCCAACTATGTTTGTTATATTCACCATATTTCAATGCAAGTAATTCCACTATATTTTCACAACATGCTAAAGAAGATTTCCTACTTATTAAGGAAGACAATTAATCATTTTCATTTGAAACATCACAATATGAGAAAAGAAAGCACACTCAAAGCATAAAACACATGACAATCATGGAATCATAATCTCTCACAACTTATTAATATCATTTACAAGTATCATGTTTTGCTTTTTAAGATTGAACCATTTAATCACATGTTATAGCCATCATTTGCACAATCACAGTTCCATGTATTTTCATAAGGATGCACAATGAGTAAAAATTCCTAGAAGTTATGACTACCTTTATGTTTTCTCCATTGTATTCATGTGTATATGTTTTTCCCTAAATAAATACTAGCGAACACACAACATTAGTTACTTTTCTTTTTTTTTGTCTGTTTTAATTCCCCAACCACTTAATTTATCAAAAATAACACATAATTCATTGCAAATTTTAAAATAAAACAATTGATTATCATCCCCATCCTTTAAGGGCAACACCTACTTGCATAGGTTATTAATTCCTATATAATATTTATCATTTCGTATTTCTTCTCTATCAAGTTCTTTAGTCTGAAGTAAGGTCCAAGAAAAGTGGAATAACATGTCCAAGATAATATTTTAACTCCAATATTCATATTTAGACAAGGTCCCTTCACAAAGGTTTTATATATAATTACTATAAGGAATTAATTTAAATTCCATGTCTATTGAACCTCACAAGTGTATCTTAATTGAATCCTTCTATGCATTCAACTTGGGCTTGAATCTTAGTAACCAATTTTTTTCACTTGCTATTTACTCCTTTAACAACATAACATAAAGGTTTGGTTGTTGCTAAACCTCCATTAAGTTTATTAGGTCATCATTTGTTTTCCAAAATTGTTTAAGTAACTTTAAAGTTTCACCCTTCAATTTTAGGTACAAACCAATTTCAATCCTTTTTCTAGGTAGGATTTACTATACAACATAAGGTTTCAATGATTAGTTGATGTCCTTAGTAATGCAATCTAGTCTTTCAACCATAGGTTGACTTATCTGAGAATTTAAAACTTTAAATAGTGGGGCTCTTTGAATCATGATTTAAATAAATTTTAGGAGGCTTGTGTTAATGATGTCCGAGATACGAGCGCAAAATTGATCCTAACACATCCTTAAGTTGCATTTAAATGTCATTACATAGACCAATAATTAAGTACTTCCAAATTTATATTCCCAATTTTCACTTTGCCCATTCTCTAATTAATACTAGAGGTGTCTAAAATGCATACATAATGAGAGTTGTGAGATTTCAAGTGTGTACACTTTGTTGAACATATAGTTTATTCGTAAGTGAAGCTTATGAAGAGCTTACTGTAACAATCAAGGTTTGCAACATGCTAGGCATATTTATGGGTAAATCAGTCCTTCATTTTAAGGTCATTCAAGGGAATTTTAAAAAATTCCTAGTGCCACCTTAGTTTTGAGCTAATATTTCTTAATTATGTTGCCTCCAATTTAGACACTAACCCCATCTTCATTTTTTTGATTAAACTTATCTATGATTTTTTTAATTTAAACCTTACCTAAGGCCCACTAGGAGGAAACAATAACTACTCTCTCAACACTCCCTTACATTTTCTAAGCTTGAATGAAATGATTTCTTTTCTAATTTGAACTATATAATCAACAATTATTTATTTAATTATTCAAGGTTATAATTTACTATCCACAATAATTCAAATATTTCAACTTCTCTATCAACATCATTAATGTCCTTTTTGATGGAAGAATTTAGGTTCCTTTAATCATAGGTATTGAAGTGAATCATATTATTTCACTAACTCATCAAAATCCCTATTAACCATATTTAAAAACCATATCTACCTTCTTAAAGTTTAAGAGAGGAGGTGTCAAACAGTGATAGGTTCAATAACACTTTTTAAATGGACTAACATACATTATGACATGCACATCACTTGTATAACCATAATATTCCTGAGAGTTTCACCTTTGCAATTTTAAGTTTCTTTCTAGCTACCTATCATTAGTTAAATACCTAGAATGGTTAAAGTTTGGCTAACACACGTCTTTAAAAGTTTTAATAAAAATGGTTAATTGCAATTAGATTCCAATGTTTCCACACAAGATAGATCCTCAAATTTTATTAAGTTGGAGATATTTTGAAACTTAATTATTGCAAGGAGATTAATTTGATGAACACGTACACATTAGCTAAGGCCCATCCTATTTCAAGAGTACCCAGTGTTGCAACCTATGCTCTGATTGGTTGGACATGTTGCTAGATTGTGACTAAGTGTTTTAGTGATGGTATATACTCAACTATAAAGTCTAGAAGGATGTGTGGAGAGGCTATAATTAAAGGATCTAAAATAGCACTATGATTGTTGATGAATCAAATTTGATAAAGTATCTTAAAAGTGGGATAAGCTATATTGACCCACCTATTAAGCTTTGGTCATTCTTCAAAAGGTGTTGTATATATCAAATCCCATAAGAGAAGCCATAGTAAAGATGTGTATATATGAGTATGTGTTGAAGATTACTTTTTATAATTACCTTTATAACACTTTTGTGCTAAAATGGCACTGGTTCCTTTCAATTATTGTTTATTTAATCATTCTATTCTTTTATATTCTAAGATAATCTATATTTGATAATAGACATGATGTTAATTTTTTTTTATCATGGAAGGTATTTTGATCTAGAGAAAAATACTCACAAGTATTTTGAAATAAATCCAAGTTCAAATCTCCAACTAGACATGTAAAATATCAAAATAGGCATTCCCCATTTAAAAGGGTCCCTTCTAATTAAAACCAAAGAAAGTGTTTCAAAATAAACATGTATACTATAGACAATTTCTTCAAAAACTAGTCATCCATAGTAGTTGTCTATAGTTCCATAATTTAATATCATTGAAAATTAACCATAGGGATGAAGCCAATGTAAAATGGAGAATCCATGGGAAAGGCACAAGATTCTGAGGTCATTCTTTGTCTAAGAATAGGAATGTGACTAAATATGTAGGAATATGACATTTTTAGTTCAACTATATTGTTTATGAATTAATTTTCGTTATCAAATGAATACATCAAAAAATACAAGTAGACCATTCCATAACACATAGAAATATAATGCTATAAATTAATTTATAGCATGGGTAACCAATATACAATGTAGAATGACCATCAAGATAAGCCACTTCAATTCTTTGTTACAAGAGTAATCTACATAATGTTACAATATGGGATAATAACCTGCATGTAATTTGAAACGACCATCAAGAAAAACCAAGTGTAATGTGAAACATGGAAATATGCATAAACCTATCAATATAACAAATATATGAGCTCTAATATTCATAAAACTGTAGTAATAGTTGAATCCCAACAAAACATGTACATTAGAAAAGTAATTCATATTTCTTGAACATGGACTATTGAATTCATCGGTGGTCTGCAAGTTGGGCGTAAAAACCTAGGGCGATGAGATAGATGGAAGGTGTGGCAATGCCTCCATCCACAAGTTTGTCTCTCACATGAGTAAGCAATATTTTCCCCACTTTGTAGACCTAACTATGTATGTAGTTGGATAGTGGATTATACTTGGTTTTTATTTTGCATTATTTATTTTTTATTTGGATAGATCCCTCAGCTCTTATCCATCTCTTTGGTTTATTATTCAATTAAATATATGGTGAAATGAATGATCCCCCTCAGCCTCCTCCAAGGGGGTTTCTATCAATCCAGAGGAGGCTAAAACATTTTGAGATGTTTTGGCAAAGAAACCTAGACTTAACCCACCTTTAGATTCATTTGTTGTGAATCCACTCTACAAATATGGAGTCATTCATCGAGAGGAAGCGAGGGAACGTAAACAATCAATTTATTTCCCTAATGTTCTTTCTCTCATTCCAAATTAGGAAATGATTGATGCTATAAGAAAATAAAAAGTTATACTTAGAGATATTGCTATTATTTTAGCGGCTATAGATTGCAACAAGATTCCTACAATAATTTTTTTGGGATGATTGGTTCTTTAATGTCTAGGGGAAAAAATTGGGGTTAAGATATCATTTAGCAAGATGGTCCAAAAAGGAATAATTTTTTTCACAACACAAAAATGCAAGAGATTATAACTGATAAAAAAATTTGGAACATAGGTAGATGTACCTTGAAAGATCTAAAATAGTCTCCTAAAGTCATTTATGATGAATTTTTAGCCCTTTCAGTCCCAAGATGGTTAACTCTAAAAAACCTACCTCCGTTTCTATGGAATTTTTTGTCAAAATCCTCTGCTTGATTGGTAAAGTTATTAGGCTGGAAGACACCAAGCTTACCTTACCACATCTTGATGTGAGGGTATTAATAACCCTTTTTCTTGGTGTGGAAATACTTTATAGAGTGAAGGTTCTAGACGAAAACTTTATAACTGGTTGTGATTTGGAAATCATGGGGGGAATTAATGCATGCTATCTTTGCAAGAAGGAAGGGAATTTCTTATGGAATTTCCCTATTATTACCAGAACTATGAACATTAAAAAAGCTAAACTTAACCCTAATTCCATGACTAATAATAGTTCTAGTGTCTTCCTTGATAAGATGGAAAAAAATTCCCTCTTTGGTAGAAACTTAAACCCATGCTTAAAGACGGCTTAGCCTCACCAAATGAAAGTTCTAAAATAAATAGTCTCTTTTCTCCTCATGATAAAAGAGGTTCCTTGATTCTTTTGAGCGAAGACCCTAGTAAAAATTATCTTGTGGACTCAATAATTAAAAATCATGGAAAGGATGTTTAGAATCCAACCCCACCAAGAGTGGACTCTGCAAATCCCCATTCTGGTAAAGATTCTAGAATTGGAGTTGAAGGTGGGGGGGTGACACAACTCTAGGTGAAGGAATTCAGATGGTTGATACCTTTGACCTATCTACCTCTCTCAAAGAAATACCATAGGGTAAGATGGATGTGCAGGGAACTCCCACCTCAATCAATTTGGACAGTGCTAATCTAGCGTCAATAAATAATTGTAAAAGTAAAAATGCACAACAACTAGTGATGGAAAAAATCCATCAAAATATTCATTAAGAAACAACCTTAAGGCTTCTCAAATGGAGCAGGGTATCCAGGCTACAACTAACGAGGAGGATGTAGTATTAGTGAGCATCCATATTTTGAAGAGTTGGAGGCTACCAATAATTATAACCCTAATAATAAAATAAATATGACTCAAAACTTAAAAAGATGGTTTTTTGAAATTGAAAATAATAATCATATCATTGGACACCTGCATAGGGCCATAGTTGATTCACCTTCTCAACATCGAGAAGAAGATAGAAACAAAATAGGAAACCCTCAAGGGTCATCACCCAAGAAACCAATCAAGCAAAGCTTTTATTCACTTTGTCAACTCAACTATGAGCAAGTGTAGGTGCTTGAGGATCTGAGTTTTGGATAAGAAAATAAGCCCAAAAATACTTACTAGAAACTTACTAAGATTAAAACAAGATAATAAGTTAAGAATAAAGTTGAACTTAGATAATCAACTCAGCCCCTCTAATGCAATAGAAAATGAGGGAAAGAAAATTTTGGAGTCCTCTCCAATAGGGTAAAATAATTAAAAACTATCCTCAAGATCTTGTAGAATCTATTGGAAATGAATTAATCCTAGGTCAGTCTGAGTGGAAGTCTCCTCCCATCAATATCTCTATACTCAGCACTAGCATTTTAGATTAAAAAAAATGCTCCATCTGGAAGTGGTGTCCCAAATGTCACTAAGTTTAAGAGAAAGAAAAGGACTAAAGAGTCCCCATACCCTTGGTCAAAAGGAAGGACACTGAAAGAAATCTTCCTAAATGCTATGATAACTTTAGGAAAGCAATGCATACTTCTTAATTCTCTTTCATGGATTTACAATGTACCTCCTAGAATTTTAGGGGACTTGAATCTACTAATGTAAAATATATTATGAGGAAGTTATTTAGTCTAATAAAGGAGAAAAATGTGATTTTTATGAAAGAGGTAAAGGCCATAAAAATCACACCTGGAACAAATTTGAAATTTATATGGAAAGACTCAATGCACTTTGTAACAATCCCCTTGTTAGAGATCTTCCAAGATAATAATAGGAAAGGATGGATTTAGGTTTGGCCTATGCTCAGTGTATGCCCCAAATGACTATAAAAGCATAATTCATCTTTGGCAGTGGATGTATAACCTCCACAATATCCCTTAGGTATTTGGGGGTGACTACATTATAGAACATCAGGAAGATAAGAAATGTGGTAAGAAATTGGATTGGAAAGGTGATGAATTATACTTATGGACAAGGATGATAAGTAAACTCAATCTCTTAGACCCATTATTTGGCCATAAAAAGGAGAGAAAATGCATTTGGTATCCAAAGAGGCATCTACAAAATTTACTATAGATTAGATAGATTTTATGTAAATAAAGACTATTTTAACTTTGACAAAAATGAAGAGGGGAAATTTATTAGAGTGTACCCCTACACTTTGTTTGATCACCACCCCATATTAATGAAAATCCTCTTAAATAAATGGTCCAATAGGAACCAAAAAGGGAAAACAAGTTCAAACTTAACACCAACCTACTAAGAGATAATGATTGCAATGATTCAATATTCACTCTTATGGAGATTAGTCATTGGATTCATAAGGAAATAATATGATTGAAATATGGGAGAAAAATGTAAATGGATGGAGAACTATCTATCAAACTATTTTCAAGAAAAGATCCATGTACAGTAGGAAAAAAGAACTACAACTACATGAGAATTTGCTAACCACTAAATTTGATCTTCAAAATGATCCATCTAATTTAATGATATCAAGAGAGGAAAATATTATCAAGGATTCAATAAGAACAATCCAAAACAAAATAATCCAAGGGCTCAAGGTGAGAGAAATATTAAACTTGCTAAAGAATGGGGATAGAGGAACCAAATTCTTCTTCAATCTACTCAAAAGTAAGGAGGCAAAAGAAAGTATTGAAAATATTTGGGAGGATGACAATGTCATAATGGATCAAGATTGGATTAAAGAGTCCTTCCTTAAGTTTAATAGGATATTATTCTCTTTAGAAGGTAACAACAAGGACACCCTCAAGGAAAGATAATTATGTAATCCTATCATCACAAAGAAGATAACATAGGAGTCGGTCACTGATCTAGAGAAGGAAATCACTAGAGACAAAATTATAATTTTAATCCAATATTTAAACAATGATAATTCCCCAAGAGTGGATAGCTTATCAGTGGAGTTTTACAGACAAAATATGGAATGGATCAGTGATGATCTTCTATAGTTATACAAAGAAGCTGCTCTAGTTGGGTCTTTGAAGAAAAACATGAATAAAGGGATAATCAAGCTATAACAAAAAGAAGGGGACAAAACTATTTTAAATAATTGGAGACCAATTACACTAATAAATGTCTCCTACAATATTTTTCCCAAAGCACTAGCTAACAGATTCGAGAAAATCCTACCAGAAATCATAAGTAATACCCAAATTGGATTCATTAAGGGAAGATACATCCTGAAAACTTGATAACCAATTGGGAGGCCATGAATTGGGACAAAATCTCCAATTAGAAGGTAGCAATGTTTCTCCTAGGCTTAGAGAAAGCTTATGATAGGGTTGAATGATACTGATTTCTCTTGGTATTCAATGCCTTTGGTTCCCATGCAAGTTCTACAAACTTGTAAAGACTCTCATGAAGGATGTTGTGGAACAAATAGAACAAAATGTCTCATTGACTAATGAGTTCATCCTTGAAAGGTCAATTAATTAGGGTTGTCCCCTTGCTCCTACCCTATTTTTAATTACCTTTGATGCAATCTATTACCTCCTAAGGGAGTGTTTTTATTCTCCCAAAATTAGAGGCGTGTCCCTCCTCAACAAGGATGAACTTTTAAATCTATAGTTTGCAAACGACATAGATCTCTTCCTGGGACTTGAGGAAGAAAATATGGAGGCCCTAGTAAGAAAACTAAACATATTCTACAAAACTTCAGGGGCTAAACTATCAAATACTAAGTCTATTATGTTGAGATGCAATGAAGCCCCACCAAGTTGGTTAGGAAAATTCAAATTTTAATCATGGAAGGTCCTTCCAAACAAGTAAGGTATCTTGGAATCATGTTTGTTGTGATCCCATTCCTTAAGGACATGTGGCAATGGATTAAAGGATAAATAGAAAATAATCTTGATAAACTCACGATAAGTAATACCTCTCATTGGTAGGAAGGATGCAAGTATGCCATAAGATCCTTGCATCATACAATTTATATTATTCCTTTGTGTGGTCATTCAGTAACCACTAGGGAAGTGGAATTTAGAAAAAATATCATAAGCTTTCTTTGGTCAAATGGTAGAGGTAATAAAAAGAAACACTCAATTAAGTGGCAGTGGTGTTGTGTGGAGAAAGGAAATAGGGGTTTGGGACTAAAGGACCTCAAAATTCATGGGATGGCCTTGGCAGTCAAATGATTTTTGAAATCTCTAGAAGAAAATGAACCCTGGAAAGTGCTTATAAGGAATAACATTTAGTTAGTTGTGCCCAAACAAGAAAAATCATGGAAGTCACTCCCACATAGTGACCTATTAGCTGGCACATTTCTAATATTCCTTGCATGATTTGCAACCTTCAAGAGCATATGGAAGGCTTGGGAATCCATCTCTAAAAACATTAGCAATAGGGATATCTTTGAAAACAATCAAAAACTTCTTAAAAATAAGTCCATATGGTGGAACCTGAAGCATAAGGATAAGCCCCTTTCACGTAAACAAAGATGTTTAACAAAACTCTAGGAAGCCAAAGGTATAAATTGCTTTAAGGACATTTTGTTTGATGGTCAAATCAAGTCTTGGGCATTCCTCAGTAGTGAATATAGTATTCCCCTTTAATTGGAGAACATACTCCATGATTAGAGGGGCATTTGAGGTGCTTCAGTTACCCAAGGTGTGCAATAAAGAAAAAGACTATTATAAACTCTTTAATGGAAAGATGGTACCTTTTTTCATAATATGAACTCAAAAATTATTTATAATCCCTTAAACAAGAATAATGATATGTTTGATTACCTCAACTAGAAGTGGAATCTCTCTCTAATAGAAAGTGGAAGAGTGTTTTTTATAAAAAAATGGTCTAATTACATTGAGCCAAAAAAGGATTTCTTTAAATGGTTATTTATTCTTCGAAAATTACCTTATAAGATTAATCATTCTAATATTGACTTGTGCAGCTCTTGTAGGAAGCCTCAAATTGTTAAGCATATTTTCTTTGAATGTCTTTATGCAAAAGAGATTTGGAATTTATTTTGTTATAATCTCAAAGGCTGGAAATGTAACATAAAATGGATTGAAATTTTACTTGGCAATATTGAGAGTCTAGATAAAGAAAGCAATTTATTTTGGCTAATACTTACGATTGATTTTTTTTGGAAAATTTGGATCAAAAGGAATGAGGAAAAACTGTAGGATGGCAAGAGATCACTTACTGAGATTTATAAAAAAATCATGTTTCACAATGTAGTTGTGTAGGTTACCTTAACAATGGAGATCTCTAGGCACAAATTTCTAAGGTTGTTAGAGGATGAAATGGTTTGGATAAACAATGAGGAAATCAAATTTGGGCATTCTTGGGACCTCAATAAGGATAAAATCATTCCCCTTCTTAAAGGAACAAAAGAGTTGGTTAAGAATTATAACAAGGAGAATGAAAACCAAAACAAGAAAGAAAAATACAACACAAAGTTCCATGTTAAAGATGACCTCTCAGTCATTGATCCCCCAATTGGATGGGCAGAGCAGGAAATATACATGAATGACAAGCCTTAGTTTTTATATCCATTTTTTACTACTAGTAGTATACTACAGGAATTTGAAATATTAGGTTTGTGTTTCGTTCAAGGTTGTTTAACATAAATTTTGTAACCAACAATGGAAGGGCTTATAGATCAATATTTATAGTAGGCTATCAATCAAAACTACTCAGATGATCATTGTAATCAAGTAGGGGATATGATGCATAATGCATCAAAAAATAGTATATAAATGTTTATTCTATATTTTTAATACAAAAAAAAAATATACATCAAGTTTCTAAAATAATACATGAATTTCTAAATAAACATAAAGGTTACCAATAGGCTTCTAAAGAGTCTTGAATTGATATTTTTTAAAAGGGAATTTTAGTACCATGGTGCTTTTGTTTAATTGATCTTTGGGTGTCCTTAAAAAACATGTAATATTTTATAAACTTATTTTTCCAATTTAAAAAAGTATAGGTTGAAGGCATGCCTAAGATAGAGTACAAAAGAATCCTCATCCACATAGTAACTAAAGGATTGTAGAAAAAAATACAACATGAAATCCATGTGCAAATTTAAAGAAACACCAACATGGTCTTGAATAAATTCAGAAAATGATCTTTCAAGTGTCGTGGAAATGCAAATAATAGTTGAAATATATTTTCCCTAAATAGTAGTTGTTTGGAAGTTGGTCAATATTTGAGATTATGTCAAGAGATAAACCAAGGAATACTTGAATAGATTAAATAACATTACTTGTACAAACATATATGTTCATTTTTTTAGATTGAAAGGTATAAGCATTCAAAAAATCATCTCCAATTTTTTTATAGAGAATGCAAAAGACTAGAAAGGGGTGAAAAAAGAAACTATTTTTATCTCAATTCCTTTGTTTTTATATTAGCAATGTTCTTAACCATTTATACACATAATTTCCATCATAATATATAGTCTTCTACTTTCTATTTTTATATGTTCAAAGAAAGAAGTCAATATTTCCTATAATCAATTTCTTTGTATAGAATTCCATCTTTCTATATTAAGAAGATCAAAATTATGTTAACTATATCCTTTTTTCCAATCTTATTCTACCACTATATTTTAATAATCCACATGCATGCATTGTGATATCACATAATATAAACATTATTGAATTGAGAAACAACTTGTCTTCATGCTATACAAGTAGAATAAACCTTAAAAGAGCCATATCAAATATCATCTTTTAGACTCATTTATAAAAGTTGAATTAAAAAATCCTATAAGCAAGGGACAAGAAAGAACCATACTAATCATTTATCATTATTTAGTTGACAATTCTATGTTTAATAGACACATTAAAACTGGGAATTTGGAAGTAAGTGATTGTAATATTATGAGGAAGAATGGGACAATGCAAGTCTTTATTCTTTATATTGATGCAATGCATCCCTTAATTCAAGATGCAATTAGTTTAAACTCTAGCTTAATAAGTAACATGTATGCAGTTGGTCCCAACATGCGATCTCCCTACTCTATAAGAACTCTTGCTATATTCTTGCATTGGATATCCATAGTTAAGAAGAAAGTACAAAACTTGATATAAAAGATACACAATTTGGATCCCTACATTCATATGGGTGTTGTGAATTCTTCTAGTTTGCATGTTTTGATTATATGGGAAAAATAGGTTTTGAAGGGACTTGAAACCCTTTACAACAAAAGACACAAAATGCTACTAGAAAGGATTTTCAAAAGGCCACCAATAGCAACCCAACAGCCAAAAAACACAACAGAGTAGGTGCTAGACAAAAATATGGCAATAAACTACCAACAACACCCAATAGCCACAAAACAACCGAAAAGAAACCTACATCCAATAGGAAACATAAAGCAACAAAGAAGAAGACCAAGCACTAGTTCAAGCTATTCAGGGTGTTGGCCACCTCAATCTATCGCTTCCTATGTCTTTCAACCATATCCAACAGCTCTTTCTTCCCAACATCAAAGGAACTCTTCCAATCAGCTGACCCTCTAACAGCAACTCCTTTGTCATCATCCTTAGCAGCTTTTTTACCTTTTCCCTTAGCCACGTGCTCTTTCTCCATAAGCTCAAAGAAATACACATGATCCTCCCTGAGCTCACTAATCTTTATGAAAAGGACTTCCAAGGAGTCTATGCTATTCTTCATAGAGATATGACACATCTGCATTAGTTTTTTGATATTAGCATTCATACCCAAAACCTTGGCTTTTAGAGCTGCCAAACTTTCATCACATAGAGCTTTGAAGTCATGATAGGAACCTTCAAGGTCCACCAATCTATCAATAAGAATGTTTGGAACCGAACCCTTTAGAACATTCTTTAGATTCTCCTTCAAACCTCTAATTTTAATATTAATCTTATTGAACTCCTGTAGAGTCCACTTAGCTAATTTAAAAGTACCAATGGCTCCAACCCTAGCCATATCCAACAAATCATACATGGAGGTAGCGTCATCATCAAGGTAAGAAAAGTCCTCAAAAATAGGATTTACCTTCAAAGTCTCTTGTTTATCTTTTTTATTCTCTGCATCCTCCTCATCTAGACCCCTTAACTTCTTGTCTTGCTCCACCTTGGGAAAATCCTGCATTGGGGAATCCTCAATGGCCACTATCTTATCACTAGAATCCTTTCCATCACCAAACACAATGGGGTCCTTAGCTGAAACATCTGAGGCCTTTTTCTTCAGGTTAGCAATACGCTTCAATAGCCTCCACAACTTGTCAACCAAACCCAAAGCAATATCCTATGTCCCCATCTCAAGGCCACTACCAACAACATCTTTACCAACAACCACCTCCATAGATTTGGGAGAGGAATCATTTGAGCCCACTTCCATGTTCTCACTCTTAGAAAGGGAAAGTTGCTTAGTTGCCTTGTTACTCTTAGAACCACCCACCTTCCTCTTCTTTGAAGAAGTAGTCACAACTGTCAGAGATACATCCTCCTCTTCATTCCATTCCTCCTCCTCATCCAAAGTGGACTCTGACCCCGATGGCACATCACTTAAATTCTTCTCCTTTCCCTTGATGGCACGAGCAAGGATAAGAGACTTAACATGCTCCATAATCAATAAAATAAGCCCTTCATGGAGGACAGGGGCCCTCCTATTCTTCAAATGAGAATGCATAGAGACCTCCAAAGACAATAATAGAAAGAAAGGAAACAAAATGAACAAACCATGTCTAAAATGGTTGAGGAGAGTAAAATGGTGACCAAGAATAGCCGTAAACCTCCCCTCTAGCATCACATAATGCATAAACACCTCAGTAATGCTCACCCAAATTTTCTTGAGGGATTTTCTCTCTTAGCCCCAACTCTCCAATTTAACTAATTTATTTCGCTCATCATCTTTGAAAAATGGGGCCATTTCCTCCTCATTGCTCTTTTTATCCTTAAAGAAGTTGCGACCAACCATCGACATCCCAGTAACAATAGCAACCAATTCCTCATTTACCTCCACTTGTAGATCTTTAACCTTGAGCTTTTGATTATGATAGAAAGATATAAATTGCGCCGAGGCATTAGGGTCATGCCCATGCAAAAAACACTCAACCAACGACTAGAGAGAAAAAAGATACCCACAAAGCATGTGAAATAGAGGGAGGTACTAGACCATGAATGTCGCATCAACTCAACCCACACCATCATTCCTTAATAAACTCCTAGCTTTCTCGGGAAGGATCAATCCCTCCTCCCATGAACAAAAATCATTTAAAATAATAGCCTCATTGGCAAAAAAATCTGCCAACGAGTTTCCTTCTTGATAAACATGAGAGACATAGGTCTCTTCACAAGATTGTAACATGATTATCATATTGTTAATGAGCTAATTGACATTCCAACTCAAAGGATGAGTGTCATGCAGATAATTTATTATGTTCAAAGAGTCACCTTCAACCCATAATTTGGAGTAACCTTTACTGATTGCAAATCTAACACTTATGAATGTAACCTTTGCCTCTACGCAGTGATTGGTTTGAGTTCCCAATGGGAGTGCCACCACACCAAGGAGTCTACCAAAATAATTTCTTAACACACCCCACATCCTACAGGCCTAGGATTCCCCTTTTCTACCCCATCAAAGTTAAATTTAACCTAACCAAAGGGAGGAGGCTTCCATTTAGTGTTCAATCTGACAACTGAGCTTGACTTAGAATTCAAAATGGGAATTGAAATAATCTTCCAGTTAGAAGCTACCAGGAGCTCATAGCTAGCAAGGCAAGCAGAAGGGACACACCGAGCAGAATCAAAATGAATAAGAGAAAAGTTCTCTAGAATCGCCCGTCAGATCTTGATAAAAAGACTATCAACCTTAAGTTTAGTATCATGAAATATCATGTTATTTCTTTCTCTCCATAATCCCAAAGCAATATGTGGGGCCATAAGGTCCCACAGCCACTGAAGAACAGGAGAGGAAGAAGGGAAATTCCATTGATCAAAGAACTTAGCAAGAGAATCTAGAAAGACCCAACCAATATTCCAGAGTCTGAGAAAAAATTTACTCCAAAGAGAAAAAGAATAATCACACCCAAGGAGAATTTTTGGAATTTTCTCTCACCATCAGCTTCACAGAAAACACATCTATTAGGAATCGCAAACCCTCTCTTACAAAGGTTTTCTTGTGTTAAAACTTTACCTTTCATAAGTAGCCAGAAGAAGACATTCACTTTAGGAATCAAATTCTTATTCCATAACCTCCTCCAGGAAGGAGGCACTTCCAAAGAACTCAAGAGAGTAGAAGCCACTAAAAAATAGTTGCTAGCACAGGGGGCCCAAATGACTCTATTTGGTCTAGGAAAAGAGGGGATCTAAATCTTACACAAGAAATCCTTTAGAACCTTCAAAGACAAGTCCCAATCCTCAAAACATTTCCACTCCCCGTTTTCAAAATAATTAGCCACCTTAGGCCCAAAAAGGCATTTACACAAGGGGACAATAGGGGGCACCCAAGGAAGAAAAATAAGAGGGTTGACACCACACCAAATATCTTCCTAGAAAAGAATACTTGTACCATCACCTAGCAGCCACTTAACACCTTTAGCAATCAAGTCCTTGCAAAGAATTATATTCCTCCAAAAACAAGAACCAGAGGGAATATCGGCTGAAGACATCAAGTTCCAAGGTCTCTCCAATTGATATAGATACTTATTATTTGCCAAAGAGGCCTACCCAACATCCCCATTCAGGAGCCTCCAAACATTTTTCAATAAAAGAGCCTTATTAAAAGATTTTAAATTTCTAATACCAAGACCCCCCCACTTCTTCAATCTACACACCGACTCCCAGGCTACAAGAGGAATTCTGGCTTTGGTCTCAACCCTTGACGAAAGGAACCTACTCATTATCTGTTCCATTTTTTCTTCAAACTTTATAGGAATCCTAAAAAGACTCATAGCATACAGAGGCAAATTTTGGAGAGTGGAAGAAATAAGCTAAATTTTACCTGCGTGACTAAGGAGCACACCTTTCCAACCTGCTAAATTCCTACTAAATTTTTCCAACAAACCCAACCAAAAGGAATCTGGAATCTTAGATATACACAAAGGGAGCCCCAAATAAGAAGATGGGAGTTCACCTCTATTGCAAGACATGATTCTAGCAAGCTTAAGCTGCAATGCTTCAGGAGTATTGAGGAATAAAATATAACTCTTACTAAGATTTATCCTTTGACTAGAGGCCTTCTCATAGTCAGCCAACAACCCCTTAATAGCTCTAAATTCCCTAATAGAGGAATCACCCATAGTAATAGTGTCATCAATGAATTATTTATGAGTAATCAAATCACATCTGGAGGAAGGTGAAAGACCCCTTAGAGCACCAACATGAAGTGCCTTTTGGATATTACAGCTCAAAGCTTTGCCATTAGAATGAAGAGAAGTAGCAAGATAGGGTCTCCTTGCCTCATCCCACATGAACTTTGGAAGAATGGAGAAGAAGAACCATTCACCAAGACAACAAATGAGGGAGAAGAAATGAGTTGTTCAACAAGCTGAAGAAACTTCTTATAGAATCCAAACCAGTCAAAGACATTCAAAAGAAATCTCCAACTCACTCTTTCATAAGCTTTGAGCAAGTCCAATTTTAGGAAGAAGCTCAATTTTTTAGAAACATTAATGGAATGAGCAAGCTCATGAACAATAATGATAGAATCAAGAATTTGATAGCCCTTAACGAAACCACTCTGGTGCTTTGAGATTAGATTCGACAAGTATTTTTGCAATATAGTGGCAAGCACTTTCGAAAAAAGTTTATAAATAGAATTACAGAGACTGATTGGGTGATACTCACTAAAGCTCTTTGTATCAGTAGATTTGGGAATCAAAGTAATGAAAGTCGCATTAAGCTCTTTGAGAAGAATTCTTGAGCCAAAGAACTCCTTAGTAGAATTAATCACATCCTCAGAGACGATCTCCCAACACGACTTGAAAAACAAAAAAGGAAATACATCAGGCCTAGGGGCCTTGTTACCTTCAAAAGAGAAAATTGCTTCTTTGACTTCCAAGGACAAAGGAATAGCCATTCTAGTTTGCATGTTAAAAAGAGCTAATAGACCCAATTTGGTTTGTGATGGATTTACATTTCATGCCCTATAGATCCTAAACAATGAATAAACACATCAAACACAACATACTGTTAGAGTTATCATACATTAGCTAATAATTAATTAATCTTTAATTGATTATTAGTCTAATTTATTCTCGTGCACTTAAGTTAAACTTAGGAGTGTTTTATGCTTTATTAGTTGAGATAATATTAGATCATTATTTCACATCTCATGTGATGTTGACACTTGTCATGATCTGATCCCTTTCTCATTTAGGGCTTTGCTCTTATAAGAACTCATTCCTCATTGTAAATATCTCTCAAAGAATATCTAGAGCTTTCATATCTTCTTGAAAGTCTCTTACTTCTATAGCTTTTTCTTGTTGAAGAATATTGCATATATTGTTTGTAGATCTCTTGTGTGAAAGGTGTATCTGTTTGTTGTTTGATCCTGTGGCTCGTAGTTTTGTGCTTGTTTCACAATTATAACATGGATTCAGCGAACCCCTTCTCGATTTATGAGGTTTATTTTCTTCAATGAGGGTTGCAAGCTTAAGATCTGAACCCCCTTTGCTTTCTTTGCAAATTTTGAAGTTGGGTGTTTTTTGGTGCATTTTTGTGTGAAAAGAACCTCATCGTTGAATTCAAAGCTATCGAGAAAGTCAAATTTGGATTTTTTTTTTTTATGATTTTGATTCCTAATGCCAAATTACAAGGTTCTAAAGCAGTTACTCTTTTTCCAGATCCAGAAGGTAGCTATAATTTTTGGTGTATTTTGGTGTGAAACGGACATCACCATCATGCTCAAAAGGCCCAAAAACCTTAAGATCACCTGTCAAATCACCAAATTTGGTGAAGTTGGCATCTAAGGCAAAAAAAATTGTTAGGGAAGCCATCGTACAGGCTCCCCATCATGAAAATAAGGTAAAAATCAAAAAATATATATTTTATATTTTTTCCTTGCATTTGAAAAAATAAAATTGAAAAGTCTTTTAGGAAAAATGTTGCAATTTTTTCATTTGAAAAAAATATATTAAAAAATATTTTGGAGGGAAGGTACCATTGGTATCGCAACCACATATGGTGACGACCCTTAGGTGCCATGCTTTGTGGGGACTGTGCAGGTGCCACCTACCAATTTGATTAAGCCCATGGGCCCCATGCCTTTTTATTTTTTAATATTTCATTTTCCAATGTTCCAACTCTCATTATTCCTCTCCCTCTCTCCTTCCCCTTCCCTCCCTCTCCTCTACCTCCCCCCCTCCTCCATCTCTCCTCCCATCTCAATCCCTCACCACTCCCTCCCCCACTCTCTCCCCTCACCTCTCCCCCTCCCCCTCCCTCTCTAGTTAACTCCCTCTCTCTCCCACTCCCACTCCCTCCTCCTCCCTCTCCCTCTCCAACTCTCTCCCCCTCTCCAACTCTCTCTCCCTTTCACTCTCCCTCTCACACCCACTCCCACTCCCTCCCCCAATCTCTCCCCCTCTCGCTCCCACTCCTACCCCCACTCCCTCCCCCACTCTCTCCCACTCTCCCTCTCCCACTCCAAGTCCCACTCCAACATTTTGCAAAAAAGAGGCAAAATTTTTGCTTTTTTTTGCAAAATAAACATGCACTATACCTAGAGGAGTTTTTTTACCCAATGCACTAAATATAGCAAACCTCCACATTTGGAGGTATTTTTGCTAATTTTTGTGGAGATTCTTTTTTTCCCTACTTAGCCCCTCTCCATTGGGCTTTTCAATTTTTCACCTCAACTTCTAGAGGCCATATCTCGGCCATACGGTGGGCTTTTTCAGTGCAATTTTTTTTGAAATGGGGTGGAATTTTGTGCTCTTCACAGTGGTGTAGCTATTTTCTATTTTTGACTTCTCGTTTTTTCTAGAATTTTATTTTCTCATTGTTGTAGTTGTTCAGTTCTTGTTTTGGATACTTTGACAAGCCATATCTTCTGCATTCATACACATTTTTGGGTGTCCTTTTTTTTTAAAGTGCATTTTTTTCGTGTACTTCATCATGGTGCTACCATTTCCCTCTTTTTATGTTAGAGAATTGTATTTTCAGCATGTTGTCATTTTTTGGACATTATGGGCTCCCATTGTATGAATTTTTCATTTTGTAAACACACTAAGATAAAGTGCCTCTATATTACACCTGTATTATGGGATCTTGTACATCACTTTGTGCCTTGTTGTAATTGCACTATGATATAAAGTGTCATGGGGGTTGATGTTTTCCTTTGTTTTTCCTTCATACCTTTCTCATGCGTGTGTGTCTTAGTTTGTGCACCCTTTATATCAACTTGTACTTTTATGTTTGCACATTCAGATGTTCTTGGTGTTGGAAAAATGAAGAACATCTCATTTTGTTACTTTTTTGTTTGTCATTGATGTCACCATGATATATGAGTTGCAACTGCAAGATCAAGACTAAAGTTACTTTGGTATTCTAGTCTAGTATCTGAACTAGTATTTTTACTGAAATCCTTTGGTATTTTGATTTGCATCTATTTCTTGATGAGCATTGTTTCTTGCGGTTTTGGGAAATGGTTTACAGATGTTGGGAGCATGTACTCTTGAGACTTCACGTATCTGGTGCTCGTACATAATATTTTTTTCTTTTTAGTTTGAAATCTATTCCTGGTTGACTTCCTTAGTGGATTGTGCAAAGGTGAAAAATATTTTTGTTATGTGGATATATGTGCAACCTATTTTAAGTCTATGTCGACTTGTTGAAGCGTGTGGGTTATATTTTTCAAAGCTTGTAGCCAATAGATTGTATTTTTGGTAAATATGAAGTGCATCTAATTAGGCTAACCTAATTGATGCTTGTGAAGAAGATTGGGTATATATAACAGACAGTTTTTGAATAAGTGTATGTGTGTGTGCAAAGAAGAAAAGAAGTGCAAACATAATGAAATTTGTTAAGCTCGTTTACAGAGCTACATTGGAACTGAATCTACACTTGTTAGGTGTACTCTATCAGTTCATTTTATAGATGAAAGTCATTCAATCATTGTAATTATGTAGGCAGTGAGCCTTTGTTTCTAGACAATGAGTCCTAGCAGTGATCCAACCATTTTGTAATATTCTATAACTAGTTATACAATATTGTGAGCTAACACTCACCATGGTTTTTCCCATTTTGGGTTTTCCATGTTAAAATCCCGGTGTTCTTGTGTTCTTTGATTTCATGTTCTGTTAATTCTTTTATTTATTTTTGCTATTGTTTCCATTGGTGTAATTAGATGGTATTTGATCAAAAAATTTAAGAAGATATTGATTCACCCCCCCTCTCAGTATCTTGGATCTTTAACACTTGGTTCTTTATCATGCACTACATTTAGGCATTCAGTTTTAGTGTACCTGTCATACCTCTCCCTTGTTAGCATTATGGGGGGGTTTCTACTATTGGTGCTAATGCTTCCTTGGTTTTGCGATGGAGTGAGCTATGTATATAGTATTTATTCCTATGTACTAGGAAAATGTAATGCCTGGTTACCCATGCATTTTAGTGAGATGAAGGACTTACCATATGGACAATCTTGCATTCCTATTTTTGGAGGCGACCTTCCATTTTCACTTGATCAGTTCTTCAAACTATTGGTACAATGTGCCATCTATATCTTTGAGTTCTTGATGTTTTCTTTGGTTTTCCATTAGATTCGAGTAGTGTCGTTGGGGGCACTCATATAGATTCTTGTCTTCTTGACCCTAATCATCATATGTTTCAGTGGAGGTTCTTCTTTTAGCATTTCAGCAGTCCTTCAACAGTGTTTGCAAATTCTTCATGCTCTAGTGGTGTTCTTTCCGTTCATCATTTGTTCCTATCTTTTGGAACAATCTTGTCTTGTTTGGAGGTTTCTTTATTCCTTCACTTGGCTTTCATCTCTTTTTGGAGTAGAGTTTTTCCCATGAGGTTTTCTCTATTTCTCCACATTATAGAGATTTTTTTTTTGTACATGGGTACCTTATTTGGCCTTGTCTGTTGAGACCCATCATGCCTTATTTTTAGGGTTTTTAGCTACTCCCTAAGTTCATCTTAAGGGGGGTGTTAGAGTTATCATACATTAGCTAATAATTCATTAATATTTAATTGATTATTAGTCTAATTTATTCTTGTGCACTTAAGCTAAACTTAGGAGTGTTTTATGCTTTATTAGTTGAGCTAATATTAGATCAGTATGCCACATCTCATGTGATGTTTGTTGAAAATGAACGTGAAATTGTAGCTTAAAAATTGTAAACCTATGAGACTGTAGATTTAATTAAGTGTTCTTTGACACAATTCTTTGTGTATGATTATTTGTTTAGATCAATTTTACCAATTGTAGAAAGAGACGAAAGATTGTAGAAGAATAAGACAAGAAGATAGAAGTGAAAACATATACATGGAGAAACCCTTTTGGGAAAAATATCCACTAGAATCAATAGTGCTTGTATTATTTAACCTTAGAACAAGATTACAATAATATTGTACCAATCCTTGATTGATATGCTTCATTTGCCTTCAACAATCCTTCTTCACAACCTGCAATAAACTTTCATACACTTTCTGCAATGCAAGCTATCCATGCATTCCATGTGACCAAGCATGAATCCACACATCCCATGCCATACTTCAAACCCTCACACATACACAAGCTCAACCTACTAACTTGCAACAAACTCTTATGCACTTGCTGCAATTAATAGACAATTATTGAATAAATAAACTCATAAGAGTTGTACAATATAAGAGCATAAAGCTCCTCACAAAAATCTATGCCTAGATTTGGCAAGTAGAGTTCCACAATGTAAACAGAAGTCAAACCAAAGTCTTCCTCAATTTAGGCACCCCAAACTAAACACTTAACTAAACATTGGTCAAGAAAATATCTTGTAAGCATCACCTCAAAGTTGGTACCCAAGAATGGGTTCACTTAATTGAGCCTTGTAAATATCTTCTCATGCAAAAGGTGTTAACTCAAAGATATCAACTTGGGCACCCAAGGTGGGTCCAATTCAATCTTAGTTAACTGAAACATATCTCTCCACCAATTCATGCAAACATTATGCATGGTTGATCATCCCCACTTAACTAAAAGTATCCACCTGTTATCTGTCATGCAATAACTACGAGGTACCACAATATTTTTTGAGGAAACTCTATTGTGAATTTTTCCTTAGTAAGGTGCCAAATTATTTTGACTATTTAGACTTTCAGGGTAGAGGTGGGGGCTCCACACATGATAGAACATGTGCATGACGTAATCCATAGTTGGCACCAATACCCTTAGCCAAACCCGTGGTGGAGCATGTCACCATTCCTTACATTGTGAAGGAAAACATCATTTTGTGATGAAAAGACACAAAGGATTGTCATTTTAAAGTCTGAAGCTGCCCTTTGTCATGGCTATCTTGAGTTTGATGTGAAGGTAAGGACACTTCAATGACTACCCTATATCATTTGACTATCCTTAAATTGGACCTTGTATTGTCATCTATGATGAAGTGACTATCTTCTTGCCTCTAATGCTTTGTTACACTTGAAGTCTACCCTTTGTAATGAATAACCTTTCTTGGAAGCCTTTCATCTCAAATCTCCCTTCCATATCTTCCTTACTCCTCATGGTTTCACTATTATATGCATTGTTATCTTCAACCACTTACATGCATTAGTGTCTAAAAGAAATCCATAGACTACCGTTAAATCCTTGGAGACCACTATACTATCAAACTATCCTTTGAATCTTCTTTCTTCCTTGATAGTCCTATCACTATCATCAATGAAGTCACTATCCCATTTGAAGCTCTCTTGAGGTCTTGTACACTATCAACAACCTCCAAGACATATATCTATTTATGCTTATGAAAGTCTTATAACATTTGACATATGACTCCCCCTATCATTTGTCTTGATTGTCATTTGTTGTAGATTGTCATATTCCCTTTTTCACAATAACCCTAGCCTCTTTGGTTATTATCCTCCCTTGAATCTTTGACTATGCAATAATACAATGAAAAAAATTCTCCTCATACTAGACTTTCCTATTGGAATGATGATAGTATGACTATCCTCAATTAGTAGTGGTTTTTCTCTATTTCACTGAAATTTGACAAACTACCCCTTGATTGTCTCTCATGCCTTAATCATTGATATTTTACTATTCTGGGTCACCCTTAGGTTGATTGTCCTTGTGAGGTATTTGTGACTAAATTTTTAATTTTCCTAATGAATGTCTTTCGTAAGGATCCATAGTATAGTCATAAATACTCCCCTTAGGTCACAATATAGTCATAGTTATTAGTATGAAATGATTGTCCTTACATGTATGAATGATGTCCTTTATCCATACTTTCCTCTTTAAAACTTTGGCTTTTGTTAAATGGAAAAACCGTACTCATAACACTCATTGAGAACTATGAATAGTCACAAGACTTCATCAAGGACAAACCATTACACTTAATGAGGACAAACCATAGGGTCTTTAGCTTCATTGCAAATCATAGTCATAGTCATTAATATTTTATTTAGCACACTTTCAAATACATAAATCATATTCCTTAACCACTATCTTAAGGTTTTCATCCAAGGTCATAGTACAGTAATTAAAACTACAAAAATACAAAATTATTCATCGCATTCATGAGGACTATCAACAAAATCAATGTCCTTCAAGAATTACTACAATCATAGTTGGAAGAATCGTTGATTTTTCAGCAATTCTTGAAAAACTCGCGAGTTTTTTTGCCCAGTGAGTCTTTCTGACTTTAACTCGTTGATTGTTCCTATTGAGTCTTTTCCAAAAACTCATGAGTTTTTAGAAAAAAACTCATGAGTCTTTACAAAATACTCACCAAATACAACAAAAACCTCTGGAATAATAGTAGAACCGTTAGATTTTCAGAAATCAATGGTTGATATTTTATTAATGATTGGTTTCAGAAATCAACATATAGTTCTGATCATAAGTGAGCGAAATTTATTGTGACTTATTAGCTAGGACATTGATAACCATTAAGGTAAAACAAGACATTTAGTTCTCTCTTTTCAATGCATCAAAGTACTCTACCTTTCATTTATTCTATTGAAATTCTCAATTTGGTTGTGGTACTTGGTGGCGGTGGAGATTAATACCATATGAATAACTAGAGTGATTGATTGGATAGCTTTATATTGAAAATTGCAAGAAGTATTGTAGAATCGTAGATGATGATGTCAATAATCCAGTGATTTTGACAATCGACAACTTGTGTGGCACTACCAATTTTGACAATTGACAACTTGTTAGCTTGAGCTATAGTTTGCAACTTTGCATGTAGCCAACTTGAGGTACCGTTTAAGTTGTATTTTTTGTTTGCATGAATTGAAATTATTACTAAGTAGTTGTAATTATACACAACCTTAGAGCTCACACGTGACACGTGTGAGGTGTACAAGGTACTAGGCTGGTAGTGGCACTTTTGGTAGCACTTTTGGCCCATAAATAAGGATAGTGAGCAAAACTAAAATCATTCATTTAATTGTCATAAGGGTTTTCATTTTGTAGGGTTAATAACTTAATAAGGATTCAGGAAGAAGATGATGCGGTATTATTGGGGATGCTCTAAATTCTCCTACCTCTAGTTATGTAGTTACAGAGTAAAAGACCAATTTCTTTCAAGTTCAAAATGGGTGGAATTGGAAAGAAGTTGATTTGGTTCACCTGACTTCTCAGATAGGTTTTGAACTAGGATGAGGAGCTCTGATGGAAATAAGTGTTATCCCAATGCATGGAGGCTGCAAGTAGAAGATGGGAGCAGTTTTACTACCCCTCATCATCTACATGGTTTCCCAAGCAATTCCCATGCACTTAATTTCAGTGCTCATCTTCTACATGGGAGCAGTTTTACTAGCCCTCATCTTTTGCATCGGTCTGGTTCTGAAAGCGGCTAAGTACATTTTGTATCTTCATGGCTCTCATTTCCCCAGTTTGATCAGGCACCCTTTCCCCATGCATTTATTTTCAGATCGTATGGCTAACTCGAAAAGTCCCATGTGTTAATTTTTAGAGCTCATGGTTAACCTGGCAAGTTCCATTTATTTTTAGAGATACATGTATCACATTTATGTTTTCAATTTTTTTATCAGCTGTCCAATAGAAGCTTGGTGCTTGCGCTTACATTTGTATTTGTACTATGTAATAATGTGACATTGTAATTCAGTTGTAATAAAATAAATGGTTGTGCTATTAATGTGACATTGTAATTCATTATATTAAGTCATTTGCAAGTTAAGTGCTATTAATGGTTGTGCAATGTGCTATTAATGTGACATTGTAATTCATTTTATTAAGGCCTTTGAAATGTTAAGTTTCTGGCCCCTTGGCCTTGATGTCAATCCTAGCGCATTAAATTTTAAAGAAAATTTAAAACACATGTTTTAAAGAAAATTTAAAGCAAATTTAAAACACATGTTTTATGCTAATTATTTATATCATAAATTACTCAACCATTCAATTAACATTTGATGTATGGTTGTAGTTGCATTCTAGAATGAAATGCATAGAGCACTATGATTGTTAACTTAAACCTCTAGAATCACCCTACAACAGTTAGATTAACAGAGATCAACGGTTTAGAATTTGTTGTCAATGTAGGAGTAAATCATTATTTTTAATGGCTTGTTTTAAATGTTGTCAACCATGTACATTGTACTACCTAATTGTGTACTGTGTAGTTCGTAAGTAATGAGTAGATGTTTTAGTGTCATTCAGTTTGCTCATTGCAATGCACCACCCTATTATGGGTTCCACAGTTCTACTTCCAACAAAGCCATTCTAATAACCCAGTTTCAACTTCAAGAATCAAAATTCAAAATCCGGATAAGTTAAAGAATTCATGTGGCTACGTTTCATCGCTTGACGTTTCTTAAAATATTATTTTTTCAAACTTTGAAGTTTAGGTTTAGGGTTAAGAGTAAGAGGCTTAAGAATTAAGAAAAATTAAGGACTAATAGGGAATTCACAAATTTCATATTGTTGATTGTATCAACATGTCTACCACCAATACCACTAGAGCAATGTCAGATAAAAAAATACATTATGCAAAATTGCTTAAAACTCCAGGTTTCATTGATGAATACCATGATATTTATGATCCTGAAAGCTATGGTAGGCGTAACTTAGAAGTTAGATTTTCATCTGAGAATAAGGCTGCAAAGCAAATGCAAGTTAATAGTATCAGTGCATTGTGGGTAACTAGATTAGGGCGCATGATGTTATATGAGGTTTTCCCTTGCCTAGAATTTATCATGGTTTGTGCCCTAAATTATGATGATAAAAAAGAGAAATTGTTAATAAAGATAGCAAAGAAGAATTGTCCCATAATGCAGAAGAAATTGGAAAAGTGTTGGCCTTGGGGTTTACAACCTAAGAATTTGGAAATGTCCACATTGACCTAGAAATGCTTTACTAGTGATTATGAAGCAGTGGATGAAATGGAGAAAAATTCTTTCTTAAATAGAATAGTTCAGGATAGAAACAAATTGAAAGGTGATCATAAGCCTCCTTATGATTTGGATATTTTTAAACCATGGGTTCAGGATACTATTTCCATGCTAGCATTTTTCCTCGGACTGGATAGCAATTTGAAGTGGGTGCAAGCCTCCTTGAAATGGTGTTAATATCCATTATGGTGTTCCACATGCCAAATATAATTTTATTGAGCACATTGTAGAATCCATGCATAAACAATTTTTTAATGATTAAAGGAGGTTCCATTAAGACATTTAGGTTCACAACCTACTTGTGCTATCTTTTGTATTCAAATTCAAAGGAATGTTTTTAGACCAACAAGCTTCAGATTCCTTATGGTAATAGCAATCTTGAGAAAAAGAAAACGCCCAAGATATGAATGACCAATCGCTATAAGGTTGTATGATTCTTGAAGGAACTAGTCATTTTGTAGACTACTTTTTGGCTCCATTGCATCAAGAAATTACAAATACTCCAATGCCTAGATTGCCTATGTCATGTAGAAACTACATTCAACTAGGAAAAGAAAGACAATTGGCTGATTGGTACTTAATGGAAGAATATAATGTGCTAAGATTTTATGGATCGAAAGTACAACCATACAAACCTCCAATACATGTGACAAAAAGGGTTTTTTCTTTGGAATATGTAAGGCAGATGCAGAGTTCTGATGAAAGACACTTTAGCGGTCAGGGGAAGAAGACCTTATTTCCTTCTTTACCTTTTTCATGTGGAGGGATGACATTCAAGAGAAAAGCATTTAATGTGGCACACAATATTTTGAATTTTTTTTATTTTGATGCTATCTGTCACTGGCAGTATGATCCATATGTAAGGGTCATTTATTGTATGCCTACATAGAATTTTTGAACATATGTTTTTTACTATCAATATATGTGACATTTTATGTCCATATGGCTCTTTTGTAGTAAGTCTATATGACTTTATTGGATATATTGTTGTATAGCCTTACAACTTTTTTATTAATGCAAATCTTATTTTACCACTACTATCAAATTATATAGTTTTATCCTGGACTTTGTCAACGTGAGGATTAAGTAAATCCTATATTTGATAGCTATTCTTGAATGATGTTGTCATGTGTATTGTGTAAATTGTATTCTTGAATGTTGTAGGCATGGGTGTTTTTTATATCTTGTTCTTGATTGTTATTGTTGAATATTCACCGATTATTCATCCTATGCTTAAATAATTATTGATGGTTTTTATTACGTTCAAGTTTTCACATGTGCATATAGCTTTCTAACATTCATGAAAAATGTTACTAAGTAGACATTTAATTATCTAAACACTCCTACAGTTAAGGCTAATAAACTTGTTAGCTTCTTTAATAAACTATTCAACCTTCTTCTTAAGTAGGCCAATAATGCATTTCTATATGAGTGTGCCTTTCATGTGTATATTGTTGACTTACGTGTATGCATGTGAATACTTTGTGACTTATGTTTATTCGTATGTATACTTCATGACTTATGACTTATGACTTACATGTATCCAAGTGTATACTTTACAAATTACGTGTATAATTTGTGACTTATGTGTATTCCAATGAATAATTTGTGACTTATGTGTTTTCATGTGTATACTTTGTATTTATACGTATACTTCATGACTTATCTGTATTTGAGTACACACTTCACTTATTCACATGTATGCTTCCTAATTTATGTCTCATGTGTATTTATGTGTATACTTCATGTATTGCATGAATCCACATGTATGCTTCATGCTTCATGCTTTCTATGTATACTTCATGTATTCACATGTATGCTTCATGCTTCCTATGCAATGTAGCTTGGACTATTCCAACATGTTTGGGTATGAAATATGATCTTGCTTAGCATAAACCTATCCATTCAAATGTGTTGGAATAGTTAGTTTGGTCACACAATGAATAGAACAAAAGTTACACCACCTTGTAACTTTACACTACATACATCTGACATTTTTCCATCAACTAAATCTTGACATTACAGACAAACGACTTAGAGATATCAAAAACCGAGAGAGGTTAATGTAGAGGGTCCCTACATAATCCTGTACCTTTAGATGGAATTTTTTTAAGTGCTATGGTTTTTGAGTAACATCTTGTCAAAGTTTGTTACCCTTTTGCACTTTGTTCTCTTAAGAGATATCGCTAGTGCATTGTAGCTCATACCACTCCGACATGTTTGGGTGTGAAAAATGACCTTGCCTAGCATAAATGTACCCATCCAAAAGTGTCATAACTATCAGTTTGATGGCATGATGAACGGAATGAAAGTTACACCACCATGCAACTTTACACTGCATGCATTTAATACCTTTTTTCATCAATTGAAAACTTGACACCATGGGAAAACAACATAGAGATATCAAAAAATGAGTGAAGCTATTGTAGAAGGGCCCTATGTGATCCCGTACATTCAAATGAAATGTTTCTAAGTTCTACAGTTTTCAAGTAACATCTCATCAAAGTTGGCTACCTTTTTGCACTTTGGTCTCTTAAGAGATATCATTGGTGCATTGTAGCTCAGACCACTCTGGCATGTTTGGGTGTGAAACATGAGCTTTCCTAGTGTAAACCTACCCATCCAAATGTGTTGGAACTGTTATTTTGGTCGCACGATGAGCAGAATGAAAGTTACACCACCTTGAAACTTTACACTACATGCATTTGATGTTTTTTTGATCAACTGAAATCTTGACACCATGGGAAAACAACTTAGAGTTATCAAAAAACAAGATAGGTTATTATTGAGGGGACCTACGTGATCCCATACCTTTAGATGAAATGTTTCTAATTGCTACAATTTCTGAATAATAGCTCGTCAAAGTTTGTTTCTTTTTTGCACTTTGGTCTCTTAAGAGATATCTTCGGTCCAATGTAGCTCAGACCACTCCAACATGTTTGGGTGTGAAACAGGACCTTCCTAGCATAAACCTACCCATCCAAATGTGTTGGAACTATCAGTTTGGTTGCATGACAAATAAAACTACAGTTACACCACTTTGCAACTTTACACTACATGCATTTGACACTTTTTCCATCAACTAAAAACTCAACACCATGAGTAAATGGCTCATAGATGTCAAAAATTGAGAGAGGTTATTGTAGAGGGGCCCTACGTGATCCCGTACCTTTAGATACAATGTTTCTAAGTTCTATGTTTTTTGAGTAACATCTCACCAAAGTTCTCTACCTTTTTGCACTTCGGTCTCTTAAGAGATATCATCAGTGTAATGTATCTTAGACTATTCCGATATGTTTGGGTGTGAAACATGACCTTTTTTAGCATAAACCAACCCATCCAAACATGTTGGAACTTTTATTTTGGTCATACGAAAAATAGAATAAAAGTTACACCACCTTGCAACTTTGCATTGCATGCATTTGACGCTTTTTCCATCAACTGAAATCTCGACACCACGGGTAAATGGCTCAAAAATATTAGAAACCAAGAGTGGTTATTGTAGAGGGGCCATATGTAATCTCGTACCTTTAGACGAAATGTTTCTAAGTGCTATGGTTTTCGAGTAATAGCTTGTCAAGGTTTTCTACCTTTTTTCACTTTGGTCTCTTACTAGATATCGCTAGTGCAATGTAGCTCATATTGTTTTGGTATGTTTGGGTGAAAAAAAGGACCTTGTCTTTTTGGACGTGTTGGAAATATTGGTTTGGTCACACGATGAACAAAATGTAAGTTACACCACCTTGCAACTTTAACCTACATGCATTTGATGTTTTTCCCTTCAACTAAAATCTCGACACCATGGGAAAATGATTTAGAGATATTAAAAACTGAGAGATATTATTATAGAGGGGCCCTACATGATCCTGTACCTTCAGATGAAATATTTCTAAGTGCTACAATTTTCGAGTAACAACTTGTCAAAGTTTGTTGTCTTTTTGCACTTTGGTCTCTTAAGAGATGTAGTTGGTGCATTTGAGAGCTAGAACCACTCTAGCATGTTTTTGTATGAAATAGGACCTTTCCTAGCATAAAACTTGTTGGTTTGGTTGCATGACAAATAGAACGAAAGTTACACCACCTTGCAACTTTACACTGCATGCATTTGATGCTTTTTCCATCAACTTAAAACTTGACACCATGGGAAAATGGCTCAAAGATATCAAAAATCAAGAGAGGTTATTGTAGAGGATCCCTACATGATCACATATCTTCAAAAAATAGGTTACTAAGTGTTATGGTTTCCAAGTAGCAACTCATCAAGGTTTTCTTCCTTTTTACACTTTTGTCTCTTAAGAGATATCGCTGGTGCAATGTAGCTCAAACCACTCCTGCATGTTTGGGTGTGAAAAAAGACCTTTCCTAGCATAAACCTACCCATCTAAATGTGTTGGAACTATTGATTTGGTTGCATAAAAAATAGAATGAAAGTTACACCACTTTGCAACTTTACATTGCATGCATTTGACGTTTTTTCCATCAACTGAAATCTTGACACCACAAACAAATGGCTCAGAGATATCAGAAAATGAGAGAGGTTATTATAAAGGGGCACTACACGATCTCGTACCTTCAGACAATTTTTTTTTAAGTGCTATGGTTTTTGAGTAATAGCTCATCAAATTTTGCTTCCTTTTTGCACTTTGGTCTCTTAAGAGATATCATTGGTGCATTGTAGCTCAGACCACTCTGACATGTTTTGGTGCAAAATAGGACCTTTCCTAGAGTAAACCTACCCATTCGAACATGATGGAATTGTCAGTTTGGTCACATGACAAATAGAATGAAAGTCACACCACCTTTCAACTTTAGACTACATGCATTTTGCACTTTTTCTATCAATTGAAAACTCGACACCACGGGAAAATGGCTTAGAGATATCAAAAATCGAGAGAGATTATTGTAGAGAGGCCCTACATGATCTGTAACTTCAGATGAAATGTTTCTAAGTGCTATGGTTTCTGAGTAATAACTCATCAAAGTTTGTTTCCTTTTTACACTTTGGTCTTTTAAGAGATATCATTGGTGTAATGCAGCCCAGACCACTTCGACATGTTTGGGTGCAAAAATGACCTTTCCTAGTGTAAACCTACCCATCTGGATCTGTTGGAAATTCCTCGATTGTGTCCCATGTGTAATGTGTAGAATCCAAGAAGGAGAGTGTTGGTTGTGTCCCATATATGAAGCTCTCTCCTTCAATGTAGTCAACAATAACCCTACAATATTTCCTCCTTTATATGCAACGTGCCATTTGATATGAGCAACAAGGTGCTGCCTTTGTCGCTATGAATGAAGTTGTGCCTCAATACAATCAACAAAATTACTATTAGTCCCAATTCAGAAAGAATAAAAGTGCATTATATATTGCAAGTTTAGAAAAGTAAGTCCAAACACAACAAAAAGATAAATCAATTAAAAAACTGTAGGAGACAGATCACATCCAAAAATATGGGAGAGCTATGCAAAATTGGAGAAATTGGCTTGGAAAATGAAGGCAATAGGGTATTTCCAGATTCAAGACTCTTACTTAATGTTGTGGAATAGAAGAAAAAAGAATCATT
>VDFB02017377.1:0-45133 GCA_007258455.2 Sequoia sempervirens
TCTAGTTATGTAGGACACGACACTAACCTCAAATAGGCTATTGTTATGATGTTACAAACCAAACACTTCATCGAAGGGAAGGGCCATCTTACCAAATGTGGTAGATGTGTGGGGGACTGCATTTGAGTTCGTGGTTGGCAGAAAAGCACTTGAGTGATGCTTCTCCTCATCAGTTGGTGGGTGAGGTTTGCAAATGTTTATGTTAGTATTAGGGACAACTAGAGTGTATGCACCCGAGGGTAAGGAGATCGTTAGCAAGGAACAATGTGATGACATCAGGACTAGTTTGGATATCTATTTCCAAATGAAGCTCATAAGAGCTATGTATGTATCATGTACCCATTTATATGGAAGGATGTATTCTTGAATTATAAACTTGAGTTTATTCAATATGAAATCTATGTTATGGAACTATTTGTGAAATTACAATGAAATGCAATGAAAGTTTGGAATAGTGTTTACTCAAATGTGCATGTAATTTACATTATGGAAAATAAAGTTTTATTGCTATGTTATGACATCATGGTTCATTCACATAGGGTGAAAATTTTGAAACACTAAGTAGAACATTGGGGTTGTTACAATTTATCTTGGAACCCTAACCCTAACCCTATTGAAATTCAACCCTAATTGAACCTGATTCCCAACTCTAACCCTAACCTATTGAAGCTCAACCCTAATTGAACCCAAACCATTATTGAACCCTAACCCTATTGCTGACCCAAGCTTTATTTTAGAACCCTAACTGAATGGGCTAACCCTAACCTAACTTCAATCCTAATTATATTTTAATTGTAATCCTAACCCTAGTTGAATCCTAAACCTAAGCTAACATTAACCTTAACCATAACATTGACCCTAAATTTTACCCCAAGCTTTATCGTATAATCCTAATCATAATTAAACCCTACCCTAATCCTAACCCTAATTAAACCCTAATAAGAAACCCTAACCTTAACCCTAATTGAACTCTAATTAAATCCTAATTGAAGCTTAATTTTTAATTGATCCATAACCCTAACCCTATCCCTAATTCAACCCTAATCCTAATTGATCCTTAACTCTAACCTTGACCCTAACCTTTACCCTAAGCTTTATCCTATAATCCTAATCATAGTTAAACCCTGCCCTAACCCTAACCCTAATTAAACCCTAATAAAAACCCTAACCACAACCTAACTTTAACCTTAATTGAATTGTAATTGAATCCCAATTGAATATTAATCTTAATTGATCCATAACTCTAATCATATCCCTAATTCAACCCTAATCCTTATTGATCCTTAACCCTAACCCTAATTGTAACCCTAATCAAACCTTAGTCAGCCTAACCCTAACTCTAAGCTTTATCTTAGAATTCTAATTGAACCCTAACCCTAATTTAATCCTAATCATAACCATAACCCAATTCTAAAAAATAATAAATACATAAATAATAATGTTATATAAATTATTTTTAAATTATACAATAAATTTAAATGTAAATATAATTCTTAATTACATTATTTTTTTAAGATAGATAAGGTAAAAAAACTTGTTTTTATATTATTATTATTTGTTGTTTAATTTTGTAATTTTAAATTGATTTTAGATGTGCACTTATTATGAAAAGCCTCTATATTATACTATATATTTAAGTTGTTATACTTTTGTACGATTAAATATTTAGTAAAGCCTTAAATTTATAATATTTTTTTATAGATATTAATTTTAAATAAAATAGAATAGTAGTGAAATTTCCTCTTCAAAAATATTTTTAGTTTTTCAAAAATTATTGAATAATTTTTATGTTTTAAAATATTAATTTACAAACATATTTTCAATGTGTAATAGTAAATTTAGGATATTTTATTTTTATTTAATTTTTCAATTTTTCTAATTTTCAATACATTATTTTATTTAAGATTTTTTAAAAAGAACAATTATTTTTTATTCCTTTATAATTTTATTTTCATTTTAATAACAAAAAACATTTTACAATGAATCAAAGAAAATATTTTTTTAAAAGATTTTCATTTTTTTTTAATATAGAAATTTAGTTTGATATGCAATAATAAATTTAAGAAAAATCTTCTAAATTTTAGAAACTTCTTTTTATGTGTATAATTCACTAGATATTTTAAAAATATATATTTTTAATTGTATATTAATATAGAAATTTAGTTTTATATGCAATAGTAAATTTAAGAATAATCTTCTAAATTTTAGAAATTTCTTTTTATGTGTAGTAATTTAATAGTTTTTTTGATCTTATTTTTATAAATAATTATTATTGTTTATTAAAAAAGATTACCTAAATAAATCTATATAAATATGCTATGAGATATCTTGTTTTAAAAAGATCGTCAATATTTTTTAATTTCAAGTATATCAATTTAGAAACTTAATTATATATATTTTTAATTTTAAGTATATATCAATTTAGAAACTTAATTCTATGAAATAATAAATTTAGAATATTTCTTTTATACTTAATTTTCTAAATTTTAGAAACCTCTTTTTATGTCTAATAATTTAACATATATTTTAAATATTTTATTTCTTTGAACATATTTGTTTTATATTTTATATTAAATTTAAAATGATTTTTTTTAGATTTAATAAAATATAAATATTAAAAAAAATATAAATATATTGTGATGCATTTACTGAAGGGCATAAGCTTATATTTTCCTACCTTTCCAACTAGATAGTGAAAGGTGTTGTGAACCCAAATATAGAGAAAACATTGTCACACCTAGGATTTTGGTTCACATTGAAACATATTGGTTGAGCAAGAAGTAAGGCTAATCTCTTTTGCTTTTTGGTACCACAATTGCTCTTACCCCGCATGACCATGAATGGTGTTTCTTGCACATGCTTTTAAAGTTAAAACTATTGTCAGAAACTAAATAAGTAGACCTTTTAACTTTGAAATTAAAAACAACATAAACATTTGATTTATGCACATAACGAGCCTTTATGCATGAGTTGAGATCTCATTTTAACTCATGCTCCTTTTCAGTATCCAATAGAAGAAATAAGTTTTCAACCCTGTACATTACATAGAAATTCCATGTGATCTTTTGTAAATGAAAGCATCCCTAGATCTCAAGATCTCATGATAAATTAGGTGTCAAATCTTTTTTTTTTTTTGGCTTTTACTCCCTTAAAAAGATAAAGACAACATTATATCTTTTCAATACTTAAATTACTAATTCATTGCTTTGATAAACATTTCACTTCAAATTTACAAATTCCAACCATTTAATCTACAACTATATGTCTCCACTTGTGATTCATCTTAATCACTTAAGATGGAAGGTGAAGATGAATAAAATTAGTGAAGCGGAAGTATTGGAAAAGCTAAATCAAAGATGAAGAATATTAGTTGAGAACCATGTTTTTAGTAGGACCAACATTAATCATCTTAAGCTTTCACTGAAGCACCACAAACAAGTAGTTTGACATATATGTGTGTTTCCCTTCTGAGAAGTCCTATAGAGAGCAATTATGCCTTTCTCATCTGCGGAATTGGCATGAAAACATAAAAACCCACCATAAAAGTCCATTGCACAATTAGATTTAGAAAGAAATGTGGAACAATTTTCCAAAAAAGGAAATCAATTATGAAGAAACTAAAAATTGGGATCTTTCTCACCAAGGATTATACATGAATAGACAATCAATTTAACATAAAAAACAAAGAGATCAAATTGTAGTGAACTCCCAAAATTAATATCAATTAGTTTGATCTTCAGATTCAATGAGATTCAATATATAGATTATTTCAAAAAATTCAACTATGAGAGAAAAAATGTACAAAAAATTGATAACATGTCGGTACAATTTTCAATGATGAGATCAACATTATTGTTTCCTAATATTTTTAATATTAAGATTTAATCACATTTACTCTATGAAAACTCATTGAAAGAAAAATAATATATAGAAAATTGATAACAAGTGAGTGCAATGAACTAATATTTATCCATCTATAATAGTAGAGAAGTCCAAAGGGACATTTTTCTCAGTTATTATATTGTTCCTAGAATATCATTACTTTTGTTATAAAGCTGATTTCAACATTAATTCAATATGCTCTTCATGTCAACATTTTATTGCAAGAATACCACGTAAATGAGAAACAACATTTGATCCTTTGGACCAATAATTATATCATAAAGAAATGTGGAACAATTTTCCAAGAAAGGAAATCAATTGTGAGGAAACTAAAACTTGGGATCTTTATCACCAACAATTATACACAAATAGACGATCAATTTATAAAAATTAAAGAGATCAAATTGAACTCCCAAAATTAATATCACAGGTCCATGATGCATACACAGTCTACTGAATATATAAATTTGAAAAAAATGATAATGTGGTTGTTGGGCTTCCTTAGACAATACATCATTTGTAAATAACAAATTTGGAAATTGATTTCTCCAATGAAAACATCTATTGATCTTTCCAAAAAAGGAAATCAATTGTGAAGAAACTAGAATGGATCTTTCTCACCAACAATTATACACAAATAGAAGATCAATTTATAAAAAATAAAGAGATCAAATTGAACTCTCAAAATTAATATCACAGGTCCATGGTGCATAAACAGTCTACTGAATATATAAATTTGAAAAAATGGTAATGTGGTTGTTGGGCTTCCCTAGACAATATATCATTTGTGAATACCAAATTTGGAAATTGATCTCTCCAATGAAAACATCTATTGATCTCTCCGCAGTTGTAATCTACTTGGGTCTCAAACAAGTAAAATAGAAGTCTATATGTGAACAATTAGAGACGTGGCTTAATGAGATCCCTCTTTCCATGTCATTTTCGATGAGCTGCAAAAAAATCCCTTGATAAAGTGCTTTCAAGATTCATGTCTTCTCCCACCTGATTTATAGTTGTGCTTTTATCAAACTTCAAAATATAGGCTTCCTTGCAACCTTACGCAATCTTTCACCCAGTGTATCAATTATACAACATTCTTCATTTTTAACCTTTAGAAGGAAAAAGTGGTAATTCCAGCGTACAATATAAATTTGGGTCTACTAACTTCATCGATAATGTTTTCCCGTGTTTTGTCAAAATCAAGTGCAGAATTATCCAAGTTTGCAACTTGAATGGCAGCCCAATGGCTTTTTCCTCCTACCATAGAAAGGGAACATACATTTGCCTTTAACACAGTCTCCACATCAAAGTGTCCATTTGAAAAATTCTGTTTATTCTCTTCCATTTGTGAAAGTCTCTTCCACTTTCAGGATCCTATTCGTATCAATTTCTCAAAGACAACTGTACTTAGCGGTTTTTTTTGGTTCTTGTGCAACTACTCAGCAATATTCCCTTCAAAATCTTTACTTGATCAAAAGAAGCAAAGTAGACTTGGGTAGACAGCTTCATCTTTTCATCTCTACTTATGATATTTATCTTTTCCAACTTGCATATTTTCTCTTTCTCTTCGTGGGAAGGATATAATCATCCTTGAACCGTGATCTCTTCTTCCCCTTGCAAATCTCCTGAATCTCCTCAATGCTATCTGACTCTTGAATCGTCCTACTAAATGAATCTTGAATCGTCTTACCAAATTCCTCCTCAATGTTATCTGACTCTTGAATCGGCTTATCCAAATCCTCGGCCATCTTTTGCAGCTCACCACCTTTCTAATCAAAGCCTTCTTCTTGTTCCTCTCCATATTAAATGCTTCCTCCATCTTGATACACTTGTTCTTCCACCTCTGCAACTCATCCTCCATCTCGACACACTTGTTCTTCCATCTCTGCAACTCATTCTCCATCTTCTCAATTTGCTCCCAAAACAAAAATAAAAATTACCGCCCTGAGTTTTTAGGACATGAAACATACATAGATTTTGTTGCTTTCCTTCATCGATTATCAACCGTCAGATATATCAACTTACTAAATTTAGCTATCAGAAACCCTTATTCACCTGCTAAATTTGTGAGGTGTGGCACTGATTGATTGATGGATTGGCATTCAAATTTAGAAACACACAACCCAAATATTTTTCTTATTTTTTTGAGATGGTCTAAATTAGAATAATACAAAATACGTTATATATATGTTAGTCATTATTTTATTTTTATGTTTCCATCACTAAATGTCATCTGTAATAAGCAACTCAAGTGGAAGAACGTAAGAGAAGATAAATAAAATATTTTTACCATTTAAGTATTTTGTTTCTATTTATTAAAGATTAAGAATTTTAGAAAGTTTATCAAAATTAAGTTTGTTGAATATAAAATGAATATAAAAAAGTTTAGAATTATATTTTAATAAATGTTTCTAATTGTTAAAGATTAGGAATTTTAGAAAGTTTATCATAATTAAGTTTGTTAAATATACTAATTTATCTATCTTATTCAATAATCTATATAAAAAACGTCCAAATATATAGACATTATTGTAATAATTACTAATATACAATTACGAGTATTACTTTTAATATCTAATATTATTATATTATTATATATTTATCAAATGTTGTACTATTATATTTTTATTAATATATTATTATTATGAGTGCTATATTACACTAAAAGAGGGGTACAAATTTATTCAAACCAAAAAGAGCAATACAAAGCAAGGGCATTACACATCCCTATCTATCTCCACTAATTGGTCCAAATTTTGTGACAAATCTAGGGGTAATTGAGCCCTTTCCACAATATTCCAATCTTGCAAATGTTTAGAAGCCCATTTAGCCAAACAATTCGCAACCCCATTCCATTCTCGAGGAGTATGAAAGAAAGAAACATAATCCAAGGAAACACATAGATTAAGAATCTATTTTATAATAACAGCCAAATGCCAACTGACATCGTTTAACTGTTGCCTCTTCAGCAAAGTCACTACCACTTGAGAATCAGATTTGCAAATGATTTTTCTGCATCCAAGAGCACAATCACACTCCACAACACAGAAAATGGAAAGAGCCTCTATCACATTGTTAGTAGACCAACCCTTATAAGCAAAAAAGATAAACTCAACAGTCCCATAACTAGTCTGCCCAACACCTCCAATACCAACATGTCTGTGATTTCCACGAGAAGAGCAATCTATGTTGATTTTCAACACACCCTAAGGAGGAAGACACCAACACCCCTCCCTATTTATCTTCTGAAGGGGATGACGACATCTATTTCTCATGATTTGACCAACATCTTGAGCAGCCCCCGTTTGAAGAGGAAGTTTGAGATGAGTGCAACAAGCAACCTCTCCTGGATCCACATCCTCAACCAAGTCACACTTAGATGTAATAATTTCTCCCAAATAATGAAGAATCTTCCACCACAAATGTTGGACAACCAACTTCACATCTTGAAAAATCCTGTGATTCCTCTCTAGCTAGATATGCTAGATAATAAAAGTCGGTCCCAAAGCCCAAGTAACTTGAAGAAAAGAGGTCTTAACAAGGGCCTTCCCCCACCCAGCAAAGAACTCTGCCAAAGAAGAGACATGCCAACAAGCTTGGTTCCACACAGCCCACCAAAGGTGCCAAAGATTCCTACAAAAGGAACATTGGAAGAAGAGATGAGAGATACTCTATTCACTTTCACAGCATAAAACACACATCGAGGGACCCTAGAACCCTCTCTTGCACAAGTTATCCCAAATAAGACACCGGTTCTTAACCACCAACCACATAAAAAAATTGCACTTGGGCCAAGAAAAATTATTCTAGACTTGCTTCCACCAAGGAATCTCAATGTCCCCAAACACCTGCCTAACCAACTCACCATAACCTACTGAAACAAAGTACTTACCAAATAAATCACTGTTACTCCAAGCCAGGACATCTTGCCTTGCCATGGAATTGCATTCACATGATGCAAGAATCTGAGCCAACTCTTGCCTATCCTCTTGTGACCCTCCTAGCGGCCAATCTGAGGAGTGCTTCCATCTAAGGCTAGTAGCCAGTCCAATATTTTGAACAAAATTATAATGCTCAACCATATTCCAAACTGCAACAGTAAAATGATCACAAAGAGATTGGAGGTGAGGGGAAGTAGAAAGAATAGGAGGATTCCCATCCCAAGAATCCCACCAAAAAAAAGCTTGAGAACTCGTATGACATATTCAAAAAAGTCTCTTCTTAACCAACTGAGCCCCCAATTTGAGGGTATTCCAAATCATAGATCCCCTTCCTTCTAAAGGGAAACAAGGAACATCAAAAGTGTTAACATCCTTAAGATACTTGTGGGTAAGAATACGGGTCCAAAGTTGATGCTCACTAGTACACCAACACCATTATAACTTGGCTTCTAGAGCTTGCCCATTCAAAACAACAGAACGCAATCCAAGGCCTTCCTCAGTTTGTGGCCTGCACACCATATCCCACTTAACAAGATTCCACTTAGCCGACTACAAGTTACCACTCCAAAGAAATTGTCGTGAGAGAGCATCAAATTCCCTTAGGAAATACAAAGAAGCAGCTTGAACAAAACACCTGTAAATAGGGAGAGACTGGATAACAAAGTTTAGAAGAGTCACTTTTGCAGTAGTAGAAAGCCAATGATGAGTTTAATGATTGAATTTACTACACAACTTATCAAGCAAATTTTTCCAAGAAGCCCTGGGCTACCTACCAACAACAAGAGGTATTCCCAGATAGACAAAGGGAGGAGACCCAATCTGTAACCTCAAAAATATTAGCAATATGCTATTGAATAGCTTGAGGGGTATTAGAAAAGAAGATAAAATACTTGTCCTCATTGAATTTTTGACCCGAAGTAGCAAGGTAAATATCCAAAGCCCGCCTAAAAGAAACAAACTCCTAAAGGCGAGCCCTCCCCATAAGAGAGGTGCCATCCACAAACTGAAGATGAGAGAGCTATGGTAGCCCATTGCCCCAACACCAACCTTGAATCCTGCCTTGAGAAACCCACGCCTTAATAAATCTTCCTAGACCCTCAACCATAATAATAAATAGATAAGGGGAGAGAGGATCTCCTTGACGAAGGCCCCTAGAAGCCTCAAAAAGATTAGAAGGTTCCCCATTCATAAGAACACAAAAAGAGGAAGAGGTAACACAAATCATAGTCCAACTCACCCAGTCTGGACTAAAACCAAAGCCTAAGAGAATTCTCTGCAAAATATGCCACTTAACTCTATCATAAGCTTTGGCCATATCCAACTTGATAAACATATACTTGTCCTTAGAAGTTGCCATAGAGTGAATGACTTCAGAGGCAACCACCAGCCCATCCAGGATCTGTCTACTAGCCAAAAAACCTCCTTGATTCTTAGAGATTACAAAAGGAAGACAAACTTTGAGCCTTTGCCATCAATTTAGTAATAATTTTGTACACCACATTGCAGAGAGTAATAGGTCGAAAGAATTCGAGCTAATCAACACCTTCCTTCTTAGGAATGAGAACTAGAAAAGTAGAGTTCAAGGCACGAAGCATTTGCTTACTGTGAAGAGATTCCCAAGCAACCTCCAACAAATCCAAACTTATAATATCCCAAAAATCCTAAAAAAATTCAATAGGAAAACCATTCGGACCAAGGGCTTTACATTTATTCATCCCAAAAACAACCTCTTCCAATTCAGGCAAAGAAATTAGGTGGATGAGGAAATCATTCATCTCCTTGGAGATCAAGGAGGGAATGCAAGCAAGGATCAAATTCTCCTCATCTTTTGTAGGGGGTGAATCCTCTGAAAAAAGAATAGAATGAAAATGTCTAGCCTCACAAGACAAAGCATGCAAAGAAGAAATGTGGATCCCATCCACATTGACCAAAGAGGAGATACAACTTCTATTGTGACGAGCCTACACAAAATGATGGAAGAAATCCGTATTCCTGTCTCCTTCTTGAAGCCAATCAATCCGAGCCTTTTGCTTCCATAAAATCTCCTCCCGAAGCTCCCACTCCTATACTACTCTCATAGCCTAGGATTCTGCTTGACCTAAAGCATTCAAGAAACCAAAATTCCGAATTTGGCAAGTAATCACATGAAGGCGCGCCTGGGCATTCCTCTTCATAACCTTAAAATTTCCAAAACTCATCCTATTCCATCTCTTAAGGTGAAATTTAGCATATTGAAGTTTCTTAACAAATGTGTACATAGCTGTACCATAAATAGGGCTGCCATCACACCACCACTGGGCCATAAGATCATGCAAAGAAGACTCCCAAAGCCACATAAGCTAAAACTTAAAGGGAGGATTCTTGGGAGTAGTAAAATAGGTTACTAAAAGTTTGATTGGCCAATGATCAGAACCCCTCTAGTCAAGAATCTCAGAGCCAGTAACCAATCTACCTCCCACCCAAAAACAAGAAACAAAAAATATATCCAACCTTTCATAGATGACTTCCTCTCCACTCCATCTATTATTCCAAGTGAAAACCCCATTAGAGGGCTTAACACCAATTAAAGCTAGCAAATCCACATTCTCCTGAAAAAGGTCAGAAGAAGGACCAAGCCGAGGCAACCCACCTATTTTCTCCTCCAAGCTCAACACAAAATTAAAATCACTAGTTAAGATCCAAGGAAAATAAGGAGCACATGATCTAACATACCTTATATGAGCCCAAAGCTGGATTTTTCCACGAATATCAATCGAGGCATACACATTAGTAACCAGAATGGTCTCTCCTTTGCCCTCGTAGTATCAGAGGGCATCACACTAGGGGGGCTACTCAATTTTTGTAGTCTAAAAAAATAGTATTTTATTATTCTTATTAACATATGAAGAAATAATAAATTATTATATTATATTATAATTCTTTTATTATTGTTATGTTAATGTTACTATAATATTATATTAATGTCAATATATTATTTTCTTATTATCATTTTATTAATGATTTTATTATATCATAAGCTTCATATCCTTCTATGACATTTATTTTTTAATTATATTTTATTATAACATAATGGTATAACTCTATAACTATACTTATCTTATAATTATTAATATTATTATACTTATAGGATTATCTTAATATGCATTTATTATATTAATATTATTATAGTTGTATTAGTATTATAACATATTAGGATTTATTATTATTATATTATTATATTATTGTTATTATATAATATTGTTATATTGTTATATTTATTTATTGTATTAATGTTATATTATTTTGGGTTATCATTAGGGTTAAACTTGGCTATAGGATTAAATTTGTAGTTGTAAGATAAATTTTTGGTTAGGATTATGATTGTGGATACATTAGGGGTAGGATAAGGTATTCGGTTTTTGTTCAATAAATATATTTAATTTAACATAATAATATTATATAATATAATACTTACTCTAATTAATCTGTGGTCATAACCCTAACCCAAACTTTATCTTACAACCATATATATATATATGATAATATATTTATTGTTAGTATACTTAAATATGAACGCCAATAAAATCCTTGATGAATCATAACCATAACCCAAATTGAACTCTACCCTTACCTTAATTGAACCCTATTTGGGTCATAATCGCAATAATCACAATTCTAAGTGAATAGCACTGTAACCCCAATTGAACACTAATTGAGCCCTAACTATTATTGAACAATAATCATAATTAAGCCCCAATTAAACCCTAATTGAATAAATAATTGAATATTAACTATTATTGAACCATAATCGTAATTGAGCCCTAATTAAACCCTAACTGAACACTAATTGGACTATAAATATCGTTGAACCATAATCATAATTGAGCCCTAATTGAACTATAAATAAAATCTATTTGAACCCTGCCCCTAATTGAACCCTACTATAATCCACATTGAATCCTAATTGAACTCTAATGTAACCCTAATTGAATTTTATTTACTATATTATATTAGCATTTGTTCATTTGTCATGATTGGATTTTACTTAAGGTGTAAGAATTGTTACTTACCTTAAATCCTTCCAAAGGTTTTCTTTATGATTTGCATCCTTTGCACTTCTTGGATACAAAATTTCTTTAATGTTTTACCTTCAAATTATAGAGCTTGTGTTTTCATTCAAGTGTTGAGATAATGTACTTCAAGAATGAGAATTTGTATTTAGAGCATTTGATTCCAAATGATTTCTTCTATAATTTAAGATGCTTACAATTATGAAGATTGCATTGTCATTAAAATATTCAAATGCAAAGGGCCTTCAAATAGTAAAGAATTTGTATTTTCATTTACTATGTTTAGATAAAGTAGTTCCAAGTGTTTATATTCTTATCAAAAGCATTTGAATATCAAGAATCTTATTAGAAGTACTTCAAGAGTTTGTATTTTTAGCAATGAGAAGAAGAGATTGAGCGTGTGCATGGAGACTGGAAGGAGTGTGGGTATGAGAGGAGAGGAACCATATTTAACCTTTAAGTAACATTGTCTAGTTTATGATGGAAGGAATTTGTTTTGCAAATCCTTCAATTGTAACTTTTCCTTGTTTTGATTTTGCTATTTGTTAGAGTACCTTTCTCAAACTAGCCTATAAATGAGTATGTATTCCTCAATCTAATTATGTCAACCCATAAATCAAATTTAAGAATTTATAGCAAATTTTCTACCATTTTCCTTATTTTCCAAAAAATTCACAAATTTTTCCTTTAATTTTTTTTTTTCATTTCATTTTGTTGATAATATTTTCTATTCTTATTCAAACATGATTTTCTACACTCATTCTTTTGTTTACAATTCTATATTTCTCTTCATATGTTTTCAATTTCAAATGAGATAATTATACATCCTATTGCATTACATTCTCAAATAAAGACCAAATAAAAGTATGTTTGGAACTCAACATTGACTTCAACAATTTATGAATTTTCATTTCACAACTGCCTGTTACCCTTTTCACTTTCAAAACTTGGATAGTTGCTCACCACTCAATTAAACATGTCTTGGAACCTAAAAGAATTTCATAAAAAAAGTTGCTTGAAAGGAACTAAACCATCAATTTAGTTGTTTCTAGCAACTGTCATGCTCCAACCATTGTATTCTCAATAGCATACTTCCTCCAAATGAATGATAGAAAATATTGATCAACTAGCCCTCTACATGACCCCATAACTTCTCCCTGGGTAGAAAAATCAACAACCTTATCTGTGATCAAATGTAAAAAAATGTTGTTCTTCTCACATCAAATAGAAATCATCCACATAAAATTTTAATTATTGTATTTTAGAAGCTAACAAACCTATATATATTAAAAATAATCACAATGATGTAGACAAGGTTCCACTGAATGACTTGAACATTACAAAGATATTTTTGTATTTCATATGCCTTTGCGTTTGACTTTTATGACTTGTCTCCTCTTAAAAGACATATCCAGAAGTATGCTTCATTATAAAGTAAAAGTATTTTGAAATATGAAAAATAACTGGATTCTAAAATAAGAATATAGTTTTGTAATTGCATTATAATTTCACCTTTTACATTAGAAATAACTGCCCAATGGATTGATTTGTTGCACCAAATTTTTTATTGACAAAATAATCTATATAAAATTAGGATACAACAGGTTAAGTAAATATCACTAGGTTTTTGAAGTCAATGTCAAAGTAGTAAGAAGGGTTAACAAAATTGTTGGTTAACTATAGTTTTGCAATCAATTATTCTTTAAATTGCTCATTAATTATAGTTTTTCAATCAATTGCTCTTTTGATTAGAGTATTTTACAGTATTTTTTTCCATAAATCTAGTATATTGAATTTGAATTTGCTTCCCATCCACCTCTTGTAATGTACATCCAAAAAGAAAATAAATAAAAATGATTATGGGATTAAGAAAATGTCTCACCGAACATGCATAATCATGTTATCACAATTTGATCATAACATAAGGTTTCATAACATCATATCAAATATTAGTATCAATTTTGAAAACATAAAGCACCTATTGATTACAAAATAGCTGATTTGGATGGAGGTTAGAAATTGCAAGGTTTAAAAAACCAACACATTGTAGCAGTTTCATATTTTAGATATAAAAATGCTGATATGTATAAAAAATGCTGAGATATATCATTTTCCAAGCATTCATTTTATTTTTATAAATTTAGATTTCTATAAAATTATAATTTCTTAAGGGTTTAAGCCTAGAATGGTGCAACAGTTCCATGAAGGCTTAGAATTATTTAGCAGTTAGAGAATTACTTCTCTTGTTGTGAAGTAACTTAATAAATTCAAATTTATTTTGTTTATGGAAGCTAGTCCTAATTTTGTTTCTCAAAATCTTGGAGATAACAACTAGAGTTTTTCTTTTCACAATTTTTGCAAGATGCATGTGATTCTTGTCAGTTCAGAACATTTTAAACATATTTGCTACAATATAGTCTAATATATGGAAGATTCCCAACTTGCTTAATGATGAAGCAATTGTAATGGCAATGAAACACTAAAAAATAGGTTCATTGGGGGGTTCACCAATGTAAGTTTACCAAAAATAGAAAGGGGAAAAATGGGGTGTAATGAACCTATATTTCTTCTATTTCATTAGGAAATGAGATCCCCCAATGGTAGAATTGAATTTTATCCTTTAGGTGAGTCAACACTATGGAAGATCTTGCAATTTCCTTATGATTGAGGACAGGGTAAAATCTTCCTGAACAACACTTTTGGGAGATAAAAATAAAATACCAAATGAACTCAAATATGCAATGTAAGAATTGGATCATGTAGATGAAGCATTATACTAATAGAAACAACAAACTTTTAGCAAATTTGAGAAATGTAAGACATTGTGTACCCATCACCAAAAGTGGTTGTTGAGCGTCCAAAAATAGAAAATGATTCCTTGTACAAATTTTTTTCTCAATTTTCGGGAGCCTTTGGAGATGGATTTGAGATGCCTCTTCCCCTGGGTTTCACTGCAAAAAATTTAGAAATAAATTTGGGATCTAAGTTTCCATGGCCTTGACAACTTTTTGTGACAACTTTGCAACTTTTCCATTTTGCAACTTTTGCACTTTTGAGATCTTCAATTTCAATCCTTTCTTCAACCTAAGATATGCACATACAAAGAGAGGGAAAAATTGTTTTTTTGGTGAATGAGGGTTTTACTTGGTCAAATCCCATTTTGTTAATTAAACCTTGAAATGAAACAATAATGAAAGGAAGGAATGATGAATGGACATTAGCTTGTTGCAACTCACCAAACCCTTTAATGGATGCCCTTGGAGGACCGAAGTCTAACACATCTCTTCAAGGATTTGATCTTGCATGAAATGGCTTGATTGGATGTTGATCTTGATGCTTGAAAACTTGAAACCTACATCACAATGTTAGCTCCAAAAACATGCACGGATGCAAATAAATTTGGCATGATGTTTGAGATATTGAATGTTGCTCCAATGATTGAAAAATGTACTCTTGAATGCTCTTGACAATAATTTTTTCTCTTGTGAAATTTGGATTCAATTTCTTAGACTTGAATTGATAAAAAGACCTTGTATTTATAGGTAATTTTCTAATTTCCCAACAATTAAACATCAAAGGCCAACAATTGTAAATTGAATTTGAATCATAAAAATGACGTAAAATAACATATAAAAAAATGGGGTCCTAATTCTAAGGAGGACCCATTCACCCTTTTAGACGAATGGGTTCTATGCTGTAAACCTAGGACACACATTTTCCAAGATGTGTAAATTAATGTTTGAAATAGTTTAATCCAAGTTCCCCTTTTAGAAAATGGGATTAATTAGTATTTTAAATGCATAATTGGATCAATTAGAGGCTTAGTTAAGTCTAATTTAATTAGGGGACCCAAACATAATGTGAAAATGTAAAGGTGTACATTTTTTGATACTACATGCAATAGAAGAATCATTTGAGTGCTTAAGTGTATCTAAAATTTGTTTGTTACATAATATAACTTGCAGAGAAATTTCAACACCTCTTGCAAAACAATTTGAGTCCAATCTTTGTAGAAATTTAGAACTGTTGATGATTGAATCAACAGTAGAAATTCAAGGCTCGAATATGTTAGAAACATAATTTTGGAGGTTAGTCTACGGAAAAAAATGTAGAATCATTGCCACTTGCATAATTAGAAGTTGTGTTTCAGTGGTTTAGTGTTTCTAAAAGTTTTGAAAGTAACCCATCACCTGATATTAGATATAAATAATCACTAACATCTATTGATCAACATTTAGAGATTGGACTTAGCATAAGTGAAAAAGATCAACATTTACATTCCAAACTAAGTATATATATAAAAGATCAACATGCACATTGTGAGCTTAGCATAAATATAGGAGATCAACATTCTCAATCTGAACTTAGCATAAACATAAAGAAATTATTAATTGTATCATCAAAAGTAATAGTATTTGAGTGCTCCAAGGTTTGTGACACTCCTAAAAGTAACCCCTTGCTTTATTGTACATGCAATAAACCTACAATGGTTCCATGTTAGCATTCATAGTTCAATATTAGTGTAAATGTATAAGATTAATATTCACAATTCGAACCTAGCATAAATGCAAAGCAGTTTCCAATCGCGTCATCAAAAATAGGGGTATCATATTTATATTAGTACTTACGAGACAATATTTGGTCCATAATCTTTCTCCACCATATCATTCCAAATATTGGAAGCCTTATCTACCTCTCCCATCTTATAAAGACCATCTAAGAGTTTATTGTAAGTGATGATCTACTTGAATAACAATTTCTAGTTTTCATATCAGACAAAACCTTGAGGGAATATTGTACCTTGCCCACACTCCAAAGAGCATGTATTATTATATTATAAAGCATGATATATGGATCGTGTGCCCTTTATTTAAGTTCATTCCAAATATTCAATGAATTGATCATTAATTCTTCCTACTTTGCAACAGACATCAATTAAGGAGCTAAATGTAATCTAGTCTGGACTATAGCCTACCTATAGCATCTCCTATAATAGGTGGCCAACCTCACCAATTTTTCCTAATTTGAATAAACCATTTTCCTAATTTGAATAGACCATTGATAAGAGTGTTGTGTTGGCCCCACAGTTGCCATTGCACCAAAAATATGGATCTATTAATTCCCAATACAACTGCCAACATTAACGGATCCATGAGAAGCAATTAGTCCATGTCATGAATCCCAAGGGGAGTGCTAACCATTTTCCAACAATCTCTCCCTCGACACAAGCTAAGGGGAATCGAACTTGACACCTTTGGATATGATACCAACAACACGCATCAACCAACACCATCAATTACTATGATATTGAACACACATTCTCTATTTGATATCTATTGCCATCAATGAAATTTTGACATCAATGACAAAAAACTCAACAAACTCCCCCTTTTTCATTGATGGAAATTCAACACTCCATTCAAATCTCTTCAAATTTCTCCCCCTTTGACATCAAGGACAAATGAGTGCATGAGAGAACTTGGTATACAATGAAGCTCCCCCTACAAATGAGCTTCCACATAGCCAATGGAATATCTAAACTGTTAGCAACCTCTTGTGTTACTCAAGGCAATCAATACTATACATTCATATTGCCAAACTGAAAAGAAATACACAAGTAATTTCCACTTTCCAAGCAAGGTCACAAATTCAAGAAAATGGTTGATTTTCCAAGCAATCATTGTGAACACAAACTATCTGCATCATAGAACCTCTACAACACTGAACATTGTTAAAGATCCTTGTGATTTATCAAGTTGTCAATAAAAAAAAGATAAGAAGCCAAACTGTCTCAAGAACAATAAAAAAAAGTCATGAAAGAGGTACACTATCACACTTTCAGCAAGGTTTCATCAAGCAACTTGAGCAATTGTCATCAACAACTGTATGAGCAATTATACTGTCATCAATCAAATGAAGATTGTACTGTCATATGGTTACACTGTCATCAAGAGTTATATGCAGATTGCACTTTCATCATTGCATGCAAACATTGCATACTTGTCCAATGTCAACCATCAATAATGACAAGGCCACTAGTAAAGAAGCATGCATATGTATCTCACTGTTAGACTATCATCAAAGAACTTATCAAAGATAATAAAAAACCATGTATACCATTGTCACTATTTAGCAAACCAAGCATGGAGAGCATTGTTAGATATCATGAAGGGACACTATCAAACATAATTCCCTTTGCATTCAAATGCCATAATGTGATTGAAGCAAATCAGTGCCACTGCCTACTTTCAAGAATACTACTATCATCATTGTGCATGAGGCAAGAAGAGACCATTTACTATCTTTATCTTAGTGGGAAAATCAGGAACCAAAGCATCCACAATACCACAAACCTTGAGCAAAGAAAATGGGTTGTCATGAAGCATTTATTATGCAAGTAGCAAGCCCCAAATAAGGCATTGTTATAAGCAATTCCAGGTTACAAGCATTGTAATTGAATAGCCCAATTAAATGATATGAGGCAAGAAAAGACCACAATAGGTTCATCCATTGTCACTAAGATATCTCACTCTTAATATCAAGAATCAAATACCTTGTGTATCTCCAACTTTGGAGATCACAAAATCTTTGAATAGGAATCATGACCATGAATAAACAAGCACCTTAAATGATGACATCAAGGACCTTGTAACAATGAATGCATCGACATCAACTTCAAGCACACACCCTTTGAAAAGAGCAACATGAAATTAAACTATTGACATCAATGAAAAACATCATGCCAACAAACTCATCCTTTGGCATTGCTATCAATTTGACCAATTTTGCACCTTATTGCCCCCCTTTGACAACAATGACAAATGGACTCATGAAAAGGAACAAAAGCAAGCTTCCATTTGCATAGTAGGCCAAAATAAATGAAACCATGCAAGAGCACTATATACTGAAAGCTTTGGATATTGGAAGCCACTTCACCAAACATAAGAAAAGGAAAAGAGAATGGAATACCTCACTATTTGAGCACAAACCTTTTTCCAAAAAAGATTGCACCAAGTCCACTGTACCTATCCATTGTGCAAGAGAATTGAATGGATTGACATAAAGTGACAACACACAAATCACTGCCACTAGATCTCTTTGTGATCATACCCCTGGTACCATAACTTTGCAACAAAATTTTGTCAAGATAACACTTGTGAAACTAAGAAAGACCACTGTCAAAGCAAGATATCAAAATATTCTATAATAAACATAGAACAACCTTATCATAATAGACTATAGCCTCTACAAAATAGGTAGATACTATCACATCAACCAAAGTAATTTCATCACGCAAGAAGAGTAAAGAAAATTGTCCCTCAAGGAACTATGCACATCAAGAAACCACTATCTCATTCAACAGACCATTGCTCTAGGTATGGAAGAAAGCATTGTCAGAAGTACCAAAAGAAAGAAAGAGACCACTATCACAAGCTCAACTAATGTGAAAAGTTACCAAACAACCATTGTTACCCCAAGCGAGAAAAGTTCCTCAAAATATCAAAAATCACTTAAATATCAACAAGAGGGATTATAAAATAGATGCATAGTCTCCCCCTAAAACCATGCATAATTGACCTATTTCATTGAAGAGAGACAAGGGAAAGAACACCAAGCTTGTCCCTCAAGTGCTCAAAAACCTCCTTTTCCAATGGCTTTGTGAAGATATCAACTACCTTATCACAAGATGCTACATAATCTAAAACAACTTCATTTTCCAAAACTTTTTCCCTCAAGAAATGATATCTAATAGCTATATGTTTGGTTCTTGAGTGCATAATAGGATTCTTTGAGATATTGATTGCACTAGTGTTATCACATAGAATAATAACTGATTGAGAAACATCTACCTTAATGTCCTTGAGAGCTTGAACTATCCAAAGTACCTATGAACAACAAGAAGCAACAACAATATATTTTGCTTTAGTAGTTGATAAAGACACTGAGTCTTGTTTCTTGCTATGCCAAGACACCAATCTACCACCCAAGAAAAATGCTCCTCCACTAGTACTCTTTCTATCATCAATACACCCTGCCCATTCAACATCAATATAGGCAAGTAAAGTGAAATAATTATTTCTAGGATACCACAAACCATAATCAATAGTGTCATTGAGATATCTAAAGATCCTTTTAACCACATTAAATGAGATTTCTTGGGAGAAGACTGAAATCTTTTCACTAAGCATACAACCTACATGATATTATGCCTTGAGACTTTCAAGTACAAGAGACTACCTATCATAGATTTGAATAAGGTATGATCTGCATCAGGTGAATCATCATCTTTACCTAATTTGAATCCAGTTACCATAGGAGTACCAATTGGTCTACTTTCATCCATTTGAAATATTTTGAGCATTTATTTTGCATAATTATTTTGAGAGATGAAGATACCTTTCTCAAGTTGTGAGACTTGCAATCCAATCTAAAGAAATACAACTCTCCAAGCATAGAAATCTCAAATTCATATTTCATGATGTTAGGAAAAGAATAACACATGTTCTCATCATTGCTACCAAAAATGATGCCATCTACATAGGCAACAAAAACAAGAACATCTTCACCTTTTTTCAAGAAATACAAATTTTTTTCCACACCTCCTTTTGTGAACCCTTGTCCTTACAAGTACTTATCCAACCTAGAGTACCATGCTCTAGGAGCTTGTTTCAAATCATACAATGCCTTTTTCAATCTATAGACATGATCTTGTTTTCCTTCACACTCAAAAATTTTAGGTTGCTCCATATAAACCTCTTCCTCAAGATCACCATTGAGAAAATTTGATTTAACATCCATTTGAAACACCTTGAAATTTTTGTAAACAAAAAAAGATAGAAACATCCTTATGGCTTCAAGTCTAGCTACAAGTACAAATGTCTCATCAAAATCAATACCCTCAACTTGAGAGTACCACTTGCAAACAAGTCTTTCTTTATTCCTAACTACATTGCCTTTGTCATCAAGTTTGTTTCTAAAGACCCATTTTCCCCCAATAACATTCTTGTCTTTGGTCTAGGAACAAGTTCCCATGTATTGTTCTTTACAATCTGACTTAGCTCTTCCTCCATGGCTTTAACCCAAAACTCATATTTTTTGGCCTCTACGTAGGTTTTTGGTTCTATTTTTGAGATCAAACATACATGTACTTGATCACTTGTGTTGGCAAGATTTCTTCTTGTTTTTAACCCTGCTGCAACTGTTTTTCTTGATTTTTTCTTTATTACACAACCTTGAGCATTAAATAGAACATTTTACACCTTCTATATTGTATACACCATGCAATGGTGTATCATCATCTAAGGATATAGTACCTTTTACTTTGATTTGAATACAAAAATCATCTCTAAACTTGATTGATCCACTTGTATAATCTTCAAATTTGATGAATTTACTCTTATCCCCAGTCATGTGATGAGAGCACCCACTATCTACAACCCATAGATCTTTCTTCTTGACGTGTAGGGAAATTTGAACAAGCATAGCTTCAGTCTTTTTGACAATCATTTTTAGTCTCCAAACTAATTTCATCTTATCAGCATTAGAATATGTCACCTTAGAATGAGCACTAATTCTCTTTTGTTGCATTTCCAATTTAGGTCTACAAAACTTAGCTATATGTCCAAAATTTACACAATTAAAGCATCTCAACTTGTTTAAGAACTAAAAAGGATTTCTACTTACAAACCTAACCTCCTTCTAGATACAATCTTACATTCACTAACTTTATGCCCATATTGGTTACAATTAAAAAAATAACCAAAGAAATGTAGATTATACCCGAATGGAGTATTCCTTTTCCTATTAAATGGTTTCATGAACCTTTTATTTGTGACATTAATGACACCATCAACATGCTGAAGATCATTGGAATGTGAACATTGACCTTCTACAAACCCTAGCCTAGTCTTGTCCTTGTGGCCTTTTTGTTTATCCAAGAGATCTACTAACTTGTCACTGTTGTCACACATATCTAATCTTTTCCTCAAAGTTACAAATTCTACCTCTAATTTATAACACTCCTTTTATTTGGTGTTTAACTCCATTTTGGTGACTTCTACAACCCTCTTGTTCTCTTCAAGTTGAAGCTTTAGATTTGCAACTAATTTTTTTGATTCATTAGCCCTGTTGATCAGATTTTCAGTATCCTTTTGAGTCTGATTTCTTTGCTCTACTGCCTCCTTTTTGAGTTTTTTTATTTCACCAAGAGCACGTCTCAACTCTCCCTTAAAATCAATCTCTTCTTCTTCATCATCAAATTTATCTTCACTCTTTTCTTTCCGATTTTCACTTAGACTATTAGTAGTCATAAACAAAGCTTCTTCTTCTTCTTTAATAGAACCTTCTGAACAACTATCTATTACATCAACATCTTTAATAAATATAATTTTCTTCTTATTGAATTTTTTTTCTTCTTTTAGGATTAAACTATTTCCTCTTCATTTTCAGGATCTTTATAGGGACATTGAGCAACATAATGTCCAATCTTACCACAACGGAAACACTTGAATGGTAGCTTCCCCTTATACTTTCTTGAACCTTTTTTCAGTTTTCTTACAAAAGTGGATTCTTTGTCATTTAATTCCTCTAAATTAGAATTTATATCTTTGTCCTTTTTGATAGATTTAAAGGTAGCCTCTTTTCTTATGGAGTCATAATTACAAATGCTCATCTTATAAGATGTAAATGTTCCATGAAGTTCATCTATGGTAAGTTTATTTATATCCCTTTCTCCTACAACAGATATCTTGGAATCATACTTGGATGTTAGTGACCTTAGAACCTTCTTGACAACTATTTTTTCTTCCAAGGACTCACCAAGACCACAAATAGCATTAACTATCTCTTGAATTCTTATAAGTTGATCAACAATCTTCTCTTCTTCATTCATTCTTAGTCCTTCAAATTTGGCTCTAAAGTTTTGTAGCTTGGCTTCCTTGACCTTATCATCACCCTGATAGATACTAGATAACCTATGATCTATCCCACACAACCTTTGCAGATTTACAATCCATAATCTTGACAATTATATCATTGGTCAATCCACAAAAAATGGCATTTTTTACCTTGGCATTACACTCATAGGCCTTTTTCTCATTTGCAGTGGAAGGTTCCTTAGTAGCAGTATATTCAATTTCAATTGCTGCCCAAACATAATAACCTAGAGAAGATAAGTAGGAATCCATTCTAAATTTCCAAAAACCAAAATCAAAACCATCAAATAGTGGTGCTTTGGAAGTAGAAAAACCTTCTTGGTTAGCCATGATAAGTACTCCACTACTAGGATCTCCCAAGTTGATTAAACTTGTGCAAGGGACCTAAACCTTTGATACTAATTGTTGGCCCAATGATTGTCATTGAACCAAAAGATCAACCTGTTAATGCCTGATACAACTGCCATAGTTAACAGATCCATGGGAGTTGGTTAGTCCATGTCATGAATCCCAAGGGGAGTGTTGACCATTTTCCAACATGTTGTAGGTGACCACAGTTGGAAAACATTCCTTCCTCATTTTTCCAAACATACAAAGTGCTTCATTAAATCTATATTCTTTATAGAGACCTTTTATCAACGAGTTATAAGTTTGAGCATTCAAATTAATCTATGTTTAGCCATTTGTTGCCAGATTGTAGAAAATTCTTCTACCCTCCCCTTTTTACACAACCCATCTATCATAGAACAGTATGCAACCACATTTGGAACACACCCCACCTTCTGCATTTCATTCCAAACTTCAAGTGCTACATTAACATATCCCTTTTTGCATAACCCCTCAATAAAACCCCATAAGTAACAACATCTGAGATACTACCACTTTTCTTATCCATACCCTGCCACAACTCAATTGCCTCTATCAACTTCCCTACACTACACAGTCTCTTTATCAATACATTATAAGTAATGACACTTACACCACATTCATTGCCAACAATATTCCTCTAGACCCTAAAAGTTGCATGCACCATACCCTCCTTGTAAAATCCATAAATCCTGTAAGTTGCTCATTAACTATAATATTACAATCAATTGCTCTTTTGATTAGAGCATTTTCAATTATTTTTCAATATAATTACTATTATATATAATTTGATATCATAATATTATAATATAGTTATAATAATATATTAGATATTGGAATTATAGTATTATAATATATTAATAGCTAAGTACTAATAGATAATTATTAATATATGATATTAAACCTTTTCATATTCATCCCCTGTGACATTAAACTTTATCATATTCATCCCTTGTGATGTTAAACCTTGGCATTTTTTCTCCACTTTGTTCATGGGAGTTGAACTTAGTGTAGCATTGGCATAACATCTTGGGGAACCTTATCAAGGTTATTAGGGAGTCTAACTCTTGGTATGGCTATTTTGGGCACACCTTGTAGACCTAGTGTGTTTCTCATTTTTTCCACCTTGTTACGGGAAAACCTTGTAGCCCTAGTATGTGTCTCTCATTTTATCTAGTCTTGGGGGCTCACCTAGTGAATATCGAACTTCACTAGCTTGTGTGTCTCCCAGTTTGTGATTCACCTAACAAATAGCATACTTTGCTATTGTGTGAGTCATGAACACCTTTTAACATGACCACCTAGAATAATACAACTTGCTTTCCAGTGGAGCCATGTGTTCCATGAGTGATGTGTATGACTTCAGTCCTCATGGATTATTTTCTTTATTCAATGGATGACATTTTGTATTTGAGACAATTTGAGATTGAGATCTCTTTTCCTTATCGACTCGAATCCTTTTTAGTACTAACCTTGTGTTTTTTTGTGTTTCTTTTTTTGTGTCTTCTTCGTGTTTACATCGTGTTGTTTTCATTTCATCGCCATCTTTATGTTCTATTCATGTCATGTGTTTTCATCGTGTATGTTGTCATGTTTTCTGACATGTATGCTTGTGTATGTTGTCTTGTTTCATATCATACACGTGTGTGTGTTCATTTGGATAATGTGTGTGTGTGTTCCTTCTTCAACATTTGGGCAATCAGATCCCTCTTGACATATTTTTCTACTTTAGTTTGAATTTGAGCGCAAGTTTTTACTCTCACTAAAGTGGGGGCTAAATGTAGAGTCAAAAATTGTCACCCTCGACAATTTCACATTTTGTTTTGGCCCCCTAAATTATTGAGCCTAATTGACCCCTCTAATTGCCTAAAATTATGTATTTTGGAGCCCATTTGTACCACTTTTTAATAAATTGCAAGCATTGAATAAATTCAGCCAATCATATGTTTCCCTCAACATTTAGTGTCCTAGAAATTTGGGTCCCCCTTCATAGACAAGACCTAATTTTAACAAGGATCTATTTTTTTGGGAAATTAGGGTAAATATGTATAAATAACAAGTCTTTTCACCATTTGAAACTAGAACCACAATCGAGGAGTAAATACTATTGTCAAGATCAAGTCAAGAGCAACTTTTCAGTGATTTATTGTAGCAATTCAAGATCCAAGCATCATGCCAAAGTGTATGTGAGTTCATGTTATCATATTATCATTGCTTTGTGAAGGCTAACCCTTTTTGTAGGTCTCTAAAGAATTCATTAATTCAAGCAAAGCAAGATCTAAATAATTGAAGTGATGTGCATGACTTCAGTCCTTCAAGGAATCCATTGAAGGGTGTTGAGTTGCAACATTTTTTTGATTCATCGTTTCTTCCTTTCATTTATCCATTTATCATTGACATTGCCATTGTAGAAGTGGAAACACTTACATGAGGTTTTACTTAGGAAAGCCCCTAAAATGGTCCAACATTTCCACTCTCTGTGAATGTATAGATCACAGGTTGAAGATAATTAAAGGAATCTTGAAGATAAATTGTTCATTGTTGCATTCAAATCCCTATCTCTTGTCAACAAACAAAAACTCACTTATAGAATTATCTGACAACATTCCAACAACTTTGAAAGCAAAAATATAAGTCCCATATCTGCCACCAGAGGACCCCAAAAGTTGAGAAGGGAACCCCTACAAGGACTCAGATGCCCCTTGGTGACTATGTCCTTCTATAGTGGTTGAAACAAGCTTTTTTGGGTTGGTACATATCACTTTGCACTTCCTAGATCCATCTGCAAATTACTATTTCCATTTGTTAGTTGTCGAGATCTTGCAATTTACATATTAGGGAACATAGTCTAATTAGGTTAATCATTTCAAATCATTTATAATTCATTCCCATCTTCAATTAGATGTAGATTCAAGCTTGATTGGCTCACCTTCATGGTTGTAAGTCAATCTAATCACCTTGTTGATCTACATCTTAATGTAACTTGGAAAAAGGCCTCCTAGGTTCTTTGTATTTAGGACCTAGGATCCCTTTTCCTATATTACACTTCCTTAACATATCTTGACCCTTTTGAGTAGTACTTCAATATAGGGACCCAACTTAAAATATTTATTAGATTGGTTATCAACAATGGGCAATATAAGGTCAAATGCAAACTTAAAGGTAGAAAAAATATAAAATAAGACTCATGAAAATGAGGTACCAACATTGGATCTAATTGGGGATGTGTGTCTCTTGCAAACACCGTGAGAATTCAAATATCTAGGTAGACCAAAATTTGAGAAACAAAAGGGATCGAGATAAATTACACTTCATCATGAAAATAAAGAGTCATGATTGCACAAGAGCACACCATACATACAATAACACAACACAACCAAAACAACCTATAATACAAAGGCTCCAAGAAATTTACTCTTAGAAGTAATGCTTGAGATGTCTACCATGAAATGGAAACTCCATGATATCTCTATCAAGGATCTTGTGGTAAAATGTTCTTTGAACACATTCTTTATCAACTTGATAAGGTCTAAGTCATAAGGCATCAAATTTTCCATGTTTACCCTTGTCTTCTAATATGGAATTCCACATAAGGCCAATGTCCCCAGTCTGGAACTCCCTCTTGACAACCCTCTTATTAAAGAGGTATTTCATTTTCTGTTGTTGCACCAAGTTTCTATCTTGAGCCATTCTTCTTGACTCTTCTAGCTTGGTCAATTCATGTATTCTTTGGAAAATGGCATATTCTTCTTCCCCATCAATCTGCTATAGAAATTTGTAGATTGGTAATTCAAGGATGATTGGTAAATTGGCCTCAACATCATACACCAATTCAAATGGATTCTCACTATTAGCCCTCTTAAAATTTATTCTATTTTCCTAAACAACAAATTTAACTTATTATCCCATATTTTCTTGTTAACATCCAAAGCTTTTCTAAATAATATTCATGATGATTTTGTAATTAGACCCTACTTGTTCATTTCCCCACAAATGATAAGGGGATGAATGTGTTAAGGAGTTCTTATATTGTGAGCATGTGTCAACAAAATTTAGGATGTACAACACATTACATTAACACCAATAATCCTGGATGAAATGTCAAGCCTATTAGAATTATGAATAAACATGAGACTCATGATCAAACAATGAACAAAAAAACCTCCCACACAAAGAGATTTGCAAATAATGATTTTTTATATCCTCAACAACAAAATACTTACAAAATAAACCTCAAGAGTCTTCACAGAGATCTTGACATAATACAATGAGGGTGAGTGCTTTATAGGAGCAACCCTAAATAATAAAGGGATTAGATCATGACAAAATTCAACATCCTATGCGATGATATATAATGATCTAATAATAGCTCACTTTAGTTAACAAAAATATCACTCCTAAGTTTAGCTTAAGTGCATGAAATGAATTAGACTAATAATAAATTAAAGATTAATTAATTATTAGATAATGCATGATTACTCTAACACCTCCCCTTAAGATGAACTTAGGGAGTAGATAAAAACCCTAAAAAGCCAATGCATAAAAATAAAAGAATGCATGATGGGTCCTGACAAACAAGGCCTGATGAGGTACCCATGTACAAAAAATTTAATCTCTCACAACTAGAGAAAAAAGGAGAAAACCTCATAGGAACAACTCCTCTCCAAAAGAGAGAAAAGAAAATTAAGGACTAAAAGTCCTCCAAAACAATATCCCAAAAAGAATAGGAACATGAAGAACATCGCTGAAACATGAAGAAGTTGTAGACTATTGTTGAATGATGACTGCTATATATCTAGTACTAAAATGAATAACCTCCTCTCAAACAAATGATGATCAGGATCAAGAAAACAAGAATTTGCATGAGTGCCCCCAACAACACTACTCAAATTAGATGGAAATCTAAGGCAAACATCTGGGACTGAAAGATAAAATGACACAGGTACCAATAGTTTGAAGAACATTGATCAAGTGATAATAAAAGGTTGTCTCTAGAAATAGGAATGCAAGAGTGTCCATATGGTAAATGATTCATCTCACCAAAATACATGGGTAGCCAAACACTACATGTGTCTAGTACATAGGAACAAGAAATAGATACATAGATCACTCCAAAAGGAAACCAAGCATGAATTAGCACCAAAAGTAGAAACCCCCCATAATGTGAAAAGGGAGAGCCAAGATAGGTCCAATGAAACTATGTGTCTCCAAGAAGTGTATGTAGGAAAACAAAGAACATCTAAACATGCAACTGAAAGTACTTGCAAATAAAAAGGGTGAGTAAACAATGCACACACGATGAGGCAAGAATCACTAGGATTCAATGTTGTCATGGAAGGAACACTCACTTGACAAATGTGTGATAGAAAAACAAAGGCACTCACAACCCACCCATGGCACTTTATATCAAAGTGAAAGTACAAAAGGCACAACAAGATGTGCGAAATCCCCAAAAAAACATACATCGGAGTGACATTTTATCTTAGTGCATCTACAAAAAATAAATTGCATGCAAAAGATGCTCAAAATACCCAAATAAGATAGAATGCTAGAAATATATGTAGAACAACCTAAAACAAGTAATCCCACACAAACATAAGGTTTCTAGGATCTAAAATATCCAAGTAATCCACCAGAATGCACAAACACAAAAAATGAATAAAATGTAGCTAGAGAAAAATCTAGAAAAAGTGCATGGATTTATGTGAAGAGCTCCGAAAGAGTGTTCCAACACCGCTAGAATCATGAAAAATAGAGAAATGGGTCAAAATTTGTGATCTCGAGAGTGAAAAAAACACCTTTGACTTTAATGGATGATAAAATGTACCAAAAAAATATGGTGATGAGATCCATAACATTGAAAATTATGTGGAACCAACTTTCTAATGATATCTTGTTTGCCAAATTTTGATTAAGTATACCCAAGTTATGGCCAAAAGAAAAAATTGCTCCTTTAGGGCCAAAGGGGGCATTGTGGGGGCCCCTTCTTTACGGTTGTACCACTAATGTCAGTAGAATATTTCATAAAATATTCCCCTTTGTCAAAAAAAGGTTGACCATCAATAAAAACTAGTCATTGAAATATTCCATAAGGTGCTTGAAATATGTGAAAACGATTTTCCATCACTGGAAAAATTCTACGCTGCTGGAAAAAGGTTGGAAATGACCGAAAAAATAAAGGTTGGCGAAAAAAAGTAGATAGGCAAGGCCAACCAGTGGAATCACTCACTATCGAATTGGAAGCCAATGGTGGCATGTGTTGGGCTCGCCGATCATCATGAAAGACATCAACCACAAGTTAAAGAATCTCATCGTGCAGGGGCCCTAGGCCTGCAAGTACCCTTAATAATTTAACCCCACAAAAACTTAAAACTACAATTATTTAAAAAGGTAGCTTTTTATTTTTAATTTTTAAAAAATTTCTTTTTAATTTAAGAAATTTTAAAAAAACTTGTATTTTTTTTAAACTCATGCATAGTATGGCCATCCAAGCCCATGTACAATTATTTTTTCCTCAAAAACTCTTGATTCCAAAATTGGATAAATTTATAGTCAAAATTTGTCAAATTGGCCTCTTGAACCCAATGGTGAGGTCCTTTTTGCATCAAAATACACCAAAAAATTGCACAATTCCAAAATTTGAAAAAATAACAATGAAGATTCCAAAGTTGAAGCCCTATAACCCTAGTTGAAGAAAACCCTCAAAAATTGAGAAGGGGTGTGCTAAATCTATGCTCTGATACCATGTTAGAATTGTGAATAAACACAAGATGGAAGATCAACCAACGAAAAAAAACCTTCCACATAAAGAGAGTTACAAATAAGGATTTTCTATATCCTCAACAAGAAAATACTTACAACATAAACCTCAAGAGTCTTCAAGGAGATCTTGAGATAATAAAATGAGGGTGAGTGCTTTATAGGAGCAACCCTAAATGACAAAGGGATTAGATCATGACAAGTGTCAAAATTGAGACAAAATGATCTCATAATAGCTCACATCAGTTATGATAAAAGATAATCCTAAGTTTAGCTTAAGTGCATGGATTAAATTAGACTAATAATTAATTATTGGCCAATGCATGATTACTCTAACAAAACCTAGCTATTATGGTGTTGATCACAAATCTACCACCACCTTGGATGTTGCATTATGTGTTGGAGTTTCCTCAACCCACTTGGTGAATCATTCTATGGCCACAAGGATCCACTTATATCCATTGTTGAATTTCTCTTGTATTTCCCTTATGATGTCAATGCCATTTTGTTGGAATGAAGCCTATGTTAAATTGTGGTAAGGGGAAGTGATCATGCAAATTTTAGCTTACCAAAAAACATTTGGCAAGTGTCACATCCTTTTACAAAATCAACAACATCCTTGAATAATGTTGGCCACCAATAACCTACTCTCGTAATATTATGAGCAGTGGTTTTTGACATGAAATTCCCAACACTATATTCTTGGTGGTATTCCTTAATGAATCTTATAGATTGATCTTTATTTAAATGTACCTTAGGAGTACACCATCAATGTTTCTCCATATTAATTGACCTTCAAGAAATGCATACCTCTCAACTTCAAGTTTCAAAATTTTCCTTTTATTATCATTTAGCTTAGGCAGTCCGTTTAAATTTTATAAATAAAATATAATCTCCTTATACCAAGGACAATCCTTCAACTGGCATGAAATGAAAGACTAGCCATAACTCACCTAATGAACTTTAGTGACATCCAAATTTTCTTTAGCCATTAATCTTGCTAGGCCTTGACCTTTGAATAACTTGTTTATCTTCACCTCCATGTCACACTCCTAGATCTCGTTGATCCATCTATATCTCTTAGTTGATTCCTCTTGTTGCATAAAAATATCTCAAATTGTTGTATGTAGCAAGTAGGCAGTGACTTTGGATCCTACAAGATATTGTATGAAGTTTTTCACCACCTTTACAAGAGCATAGGTATGCTTCTCCATTATGGAGTAGTTCAATTCAACCTCTTATAAGGACTTGTTGAAGAAGGCTATTGTCTATTCATATCCTTTATCATTCTTCTATAGTTATTCAACAACAACAATATAAAATGATTGCAAAGGAAAATAATTGGAAATGCTTAGAGTAATTTGGGATTGCTAGCACTAGTGCCTTCTTTAGTGCATCCTTGATTTCTATAAAGGAATCACTTTATTCATTGCCCCAAACTGATGATTATCCCTTCTTTAAAACCTTGGAAATGGCCTTCATTTTCTCTATAAAGTTACAAATAAACCTCCTAACAAAATTTATCTTCCCAAAAAATGATTAGACTGCCTTGACTTTATTGGGTTGCTGGATGAGTTTAATTTCTTTGACATGTTTTGGATGTATCCTCACCCGCTCCTTAGACAAAATACACCTAATAAGCTTACCTTTTTCCATGGAAAAATTTATTTTTTGGGATTCAAAGATATCCCATACTCTAGACACCTTTGGAATATCAACTCCAAGTGATTGCAATGATCATTTTGATCCTTGGAGTATGCAGTCAAATCACCTTGGTAGACAACCATTGTTTCATTGATAAGATTTGCAAAGGTGGCATCCATGGCCCTTTGAAATGAAACTCCAACATTCTTTAAACCAAATAACATTAAAACATTAAAAAGTGTTCCTCATAGCATGGTAAAGGTTGTCTTATGCTACTAAAATTCCTTGACCATGACTTGATTGTAATATGAGAAGCCTTCTATCATAGATATCATCTTAGACCCCATTACCTACTGCAAACAATTTTGCATACTAAGCAGCGGATAATTGTCCTTGATAGATTTAATATTTAAATTTATAGACACAACCTAATATCCTTAGTCTTTTTTCTGATAGGAACAAGGTTTGAGATCCACTCCAAGTGTGCTTGATTTTATTATGCCTCCTTCACTCAAATTCATTAATTCTATTTGAATTTGAGAGGCAAGAGTAGGGTTGATGAGATGTTGCTTTTGTCTTAATGGATTTATACTAGGCTCCAATAGAATGGTGTGCTAGAATAAATTCTCTCTATAAGCCTTTAGTTCATCATAAGACCAAGAAAAACACTTTTTTGTATCTTCTCAATAATGCTATCAACATTTTATTCTTTGACCATTTTAATCTTTTACAAATGTGAATAATCTTGGGAGTTGATTCAGTCCCCAAGTTTACACCTTCTACAACCTCATCACTAATAGGCTTGCCCTTTGTCTTATAGAAATAGACATTGTCAAACATTATTTCTAATGCAACAATACCCCTTGGAATAGTATTTTTTTAATTGTATAACTTTATTTCCAAAGAGAGTCTTCTTACCTTCTTCATCTATCTATACCATGAGCTTTCACTCAATGAGTTGATTCTCAAAGTGAACAAGGCAATTCAAGAACTCATAAATTTGATGGTCATCATTGAAGACCTACCAATTATAAATGTTTTCTAGAATATTAGGCTTGGTAATAATTTCTACACCATAAATATATTCAGGGGTAGCAAAGGATGCATTGAAGATATCATAACAAGGGCATCAACTATCACATTATTATCTCTTTCAACCTACTTGATGTTTAAAGCAGCAAACACCTCAATGGTATTCCACAAAAAAATGTTATATATTCTTAATATTTTCTCTTTTGTAGCATATGTGCCTCTAAATTGAGACACCATGAGTTTTGAATCACCATGCACTCTAATGCATTTGATTCCATATTTAGAAACTACATTCAAACCAAGTAGCAAAGATCCATACTCTACCATGTTGTTGGTGCATTCAAAGTTCAAATTGAAAGTGAACTTGTAATTTTTTCCCTTTGGGGACACCGATATGACTCTTGCACCACTACCCTCTCTTGAACATGCACCACCAAAATGCATATTCCAAATGTCATCAACTCTTGGATATTGGTGTGGGGGAAATAAATCAGGGTCTACCTACTTCTCAAATTCATCATCATAATATCCAACAAAACAATTAGGTTCAACATGAAAGTAGAAAAATTCATTCCTTTCTTCATTTGGATTCTTCATGATATACAATATCTTCTTCTCTCTATATAATTGGGATTCTTTTCCATGAAATGGTATAGTATCATAGGATGGATCCATTTGAATTCTATGATCAATTGAGGTTGCCCAACTTCTAGATAACATTGTATCCCATTTAGTTGGACAATCAACTATGATAATGTCCATTGAAAAAACTTTACCTGAGAATGTAGCAAGTTGCACTTCAACCTCCTTAACTATTCCAATTTCATTTAATTCTTGAGAATCCATGAACAAAAAAATCCATAACATTTTGTGACTTGTAAACCTACCTAGTTCATGAGTTTCAATGACATCACATTGATGGATACCCTATAATATAACATATAATTGTGTACCAACCAACTATTTATAAACAATGATGTGTAGAATGGGTCAATCAGTTGTTTTTTAATTTATTGACATGGTGCCCAAGTATATCTTAGGTGCATCTTGGACATTGGTCTCATTCAAACCACTCTTGGAAACATCAAAAAATTCATTTGGTCGATAAAAATAGTAGGAGTGCTGATATAAATCAATGCCCCATCTCTATGTTTGGGGATCCTTAGCAATTCCCTAACTAGCACTTGAACTTTTAATTAACTCAACACTTGAGCCATATCAATTGGTTGGTATGCTAGCAAAGGAGTAGAAAGTGGAATAGTTATAGCATTAGTGTCAGAAATGAAGGGAATTGCTTGATCACTAGAAAAAACTTTCTTTGTGTTGACCACACCTTCAACATCCTTAGCTGCCCCTGGTTTATCATTCATTGTTTCTTTGATTTTTCATTTTTTTAGAACATATTTTTTCTACAAGGATACATTTAGCACCTACATATTCTTTCTAGGGGGTGACTTCCCTAAATTTCTATTTCATTTCTCTTTGCATTTTTTTTCCTTTTGTTTTCTTTTCTTATTTGTGTAGTTGGTACATCAAGAACAACCACAACTCTAGCTTGGTCTTTGGAACCTACTTATCTGTTCCTTAGTTGGTAATCACTTTGTACATGTAGGACAATAGCTTTGGTGAGAGCCTTGATGTATTCATTAGAGGGTTTTTCTCTCTTATACAGTTTCCTTATTTGTTCCTTGAGTTGATTGAAATATTTATTTGATATCTCATATAGAACATATCACATTGAAAGAATTCTTCACCCTCATATGCATCCAATTGATCCATGTTGGCATCTTCATAATACTTGGGTGTATCTTCATGTTCTCAGAATCCTTTCTCTTCTTCAAGTGTTGTAGCAACAACACATTTTGATTGATCGTGAGGTAGATAGCATACATAAAACCAAAATGAATCTTGCTAGAGAATCACATGATCCTTCCTCAAGGGGTCATGGGTTTGTCTTTCTTGGTATCCTTGCTTTGTGTTCCTTGGGATCATTTTCTTATCATCCAATCCTGGTTTCTATACTAGTCATAGTTGTAAGGTTTGTTATGCAACCTTTGAACCTCATTGAAATGTGTGGAAACAATATTAAAAGACAAATCTTTCTCATTCTTTGCAACCTTATATGAGAGATCCTCCATGGCTCCAATTTTTCCATAGTAGTGAAGGGCTTACTAGAAGTTGTTGCACTTGGTTTCTAAAGCTTCACACTAAATCTCTTGTTGTCTTTACCAGATGCCCTCAAGTTTATTTCTATGTTATTATCCATGGCATAAGCCTCCCTCAATGTTTGAGGATTCTTTTATTGCAAACAATAGCCCAATTTTGAATCAAATGCTTTGCAATATAGAACAAGGCTCATTGGTTCATTTGGCCTCACTTGGAGGTGATTTTCCCATTGTCATAATGAACATGTTATTGAAATAAAAAACCATCTCATTTACCCCTTTCTTTATATTAGTAAGCACATGGATTGCAAACTTTGGATCCACTTTTTCTCCATATTGTAGTCTAAAAACTCTCATGAACTTATCCCATGAGTCAATGTTTCTATCTAGAATATTTTTGTACCATTATTTAGCACTCTCTTCTAGTGACTACACAAAGAAATTCATTATGATATCCTTGTCTTCAATTTCATATTCATTAGTGACATCAATGAAGTGTCTCAAATGTTCTTCACTAGTGATAGCATAAATTGAAATGTCATAGAATTCTAACTATGTGTATCTTTCTAATCTTGATGGTTATCTCATTGTAACACATCTTTGAGTATGTCTCCTATGGTTAACCCCAACATTGTGTCCTAATATTTAAATTTTGGTTCATTTGTAAGGTTTTTTGAGCAAGTTGATCTTGTTGCAATACAATTTGTGCTTTGATGTCATGTTTCCTTTCTCTGAGTTGGTGATGTAATTATACATGTTGATCTAATTCCATTTTCCTACAATCATTTCTTGACTAGGTAGCTGCATCAACATCACGAAATAAAGTATCTTTCTTGCTCAGCTTCTCTGAATAATGTAAGAGAATTGTTATGTGGTTTTTGCCTTGGATTTATAAGATGTGGAGGCAAAAGCCAATCCATACCTATGTTTTTTGTGTGCAAAATTTGGGATGTCTCTCTATTTCCTATAGTAACATTTGGCTCATCTCTTGGCTTTCCATAATCATGCCTAAGAGTTCTACTATTCTTGATCCTATTATTGGTTGACTCATTTGATGAATATTCATCATAATCCCTTAATGCATCTCTCCTACCTTACATACCTAATTTTTGAGTACTTCAAAAATTATGTATATGAGACATAATTAGACTATTAGGTTTCCATTGTTCTTGTTCTTCTCACACCAAGGGAAATCACATCAAGGATTTCTGGACTTTTGGATCATTGCTTCCTTTCCATCTCTTCATGCTTTCATAATTAAATTTTGAGCCTTTTTCTAACATAGTTTCCACTCCTTAAATAAGGAGAAAATAACTTCTATATCAACAGGGACCAAATCTTCCTGGCTATGTCATTTTTACTTATCATCCTAGTTGTTCAAAGTGTATGTTGATTCTTTATTATCCTTGACGACACCAAATTATTGGCATAGTTTCCAACTTCAATGCACAACAAAATTTACATTTGTAGAATCATTTATTGCTAAGATCTTTAACATATTTCCAGTTGCCTGAGACATGGTAATGACTAACATATCCTCAACAATGATGCCAATTTGTTGGTGATATGAGCTTTGGATCCCAAATCCCTAAGGTTGGATAGTCTCCCAAATGAGAAGGGTGTCAAACTTGGGAAGAATATCACAAAACCTATGTTTAGGTTGGGAAACTTAGGACCAATTAATGAGGTGGGAAAGACCTTCAATTTTGGTTCTACAAGAGCAAGGGGGTTTTCTATAAGGTGTTGAATTAATTGATAATACTATGATTGAATACTTTCCTTTTTGAAAACTATACCCATTGCGCAATATATCCAAATACTACTAGTAGAATATATATGTGCTATTTTGGAAAACAAGGCTATACTAATTTAACAATAAAAAATTATCACACATGAGGTTCTAATGAAATGTATATACCTTTTATGCTTGAAAGTTGGAAAGACTATTGACCTTAACTAAAAGAAAGTGATTTTGATGAATTGTTTAGGTGTTGGGGTGATGAGAAGTGGATTTTATAGTAGATCAGTTCCTATTCTAGTAGGGAAACAAAGTCACGAGCTCATTCAAATATGCAATTTATTGAAATCTCAAAGGGAAACATTAATGAAGATTTCATTGAAGACTATATTTCCTTGAATGCATAAGTAAAATAGGTTTTACACACATTCAATGAAATAATTGAATTTGTAGAATATTAGGAGAATACATACTAAGTAATCTATAGACAAACCTACACATTTCCTTTATTTTTTGTGAACAAATGTCATGCAAAATCTTTGCAAGGTTCTTGCAATCATCTAGCCAACTCACCAATCACGTACACAACCTGAAATAAACACAATGCTAATAGAAACAATCAAATAAGGTTGATTCTACACTTAGAATTCATTCTTATAATATTACATGTCAATTAAACATTTGGGATGAACCTAGATCATCAAATTATAATAAAATTATCTTTTCCTTCACTGAAAAATAGAAGCCTCAATTGTATGAATATTTTTTATGCTATGTTCTCCAACTAATTTTTCCATCCTTGTAAAAATGAAAAAGGATGTACATATACCCACAAAAATTTGGATCATGGAAGGAAAAGTGCATGACCACCAAGCCATAGCGAAAATTTGTGAACTTTGCAATTGCAATGGACACCCATATGTTAGGATTAAGGTGTCATCTACCTTGTAAATTCTATGTTATGGTTCCAACATCCTTGGAAAGAGTCCCTATGCACTTAGGGTGTATTGGGAAAATATTTTGTAATATTATTTCACCATTGTTTGTATTACATTCATAAGGAGTGATGGGTTCCACTGGCAATGGTAAAGGTGAATTGTGGACATAAATATTTAATATTATTTTCCCCACATTTGGAAGCCTAGAATAGGATCCAATAAAAGATAAGTAAAAGGATAAATGAGTGACTATTGGTATTCTCCAAGTGGGTTCTTGGAAAGAGGCAACATGTGTCTCTTGGTTTTCCATTATTTATTGCATTTAACGTAATGTTTAATTTCCAAGTTTGGGTACCCAAGTTGGAGAGAAATTATTGGAGTCAAAATTGGTGTCCTTTCACATTTCGATGAGGCATTCCAAGGGTTGGCGATCTTTGGAATGAAGGGTCATATTTAGGTGCCATTTTTTGGGCTTAAGACCTCTTCACAAGTCTATAAAATCAACTCCTTGAATGTAGAAATTATAAGGAACAGTTGAATGTAGTGTTACTTTGCACGAACAGGGATAGGCTAAGGCATAAAAAAGTTGTTCACATGTACACAAGTGTTGCCATGCTAGAGGCAGAGAGGAGAATGGAATTCAATGCATTGCAATCTCATTATTTGAAGATAATGCATACTTGGCCTCTCTTCTTGGCGTAGTTTTTTGTTGCAAAGGTTTCTCCTCATAAATCTTGTGTTATGTGATGCCTTTATGTTGTTGATTTGTGCCTCTTTTCTGCTATCTTATGGTGATGTTATTCTTTATTTATTGTTATTATGTTCACATAAGGTAGTGTATGATATGTTGGATTATTTTTAGCATTATAAAGAAGATGAATCTAATCATGGTAATTCCATATTAAGGCAACTTAATTTCAAATTTTCATATTGTAGTAGTCCAAGTCTTGTATCCCATCCTTTGAAGTCATATTTGGATAAAGATTGATTTTTCCAACAATTGGTATTAGAGCCTATATATTTCTCATCACCATACTCGAGCTACCACTTTAATCAATTCTTTGTAGACATGTGTCCCTTCCAAATATGATATGATTGACTGGGAGTGTGAAAGAACATTACTCTATACCCTTGACATACCTCTGCATTAATGACTTGTGAGATTGAGTGTAGAAATAAGGAAAAATCGCCCATGAAAACCATAGAAATCTTGATCTAGGAATGGCATATCAATCATTGAGCTTTGCAACAATAAAAAAGGTAGATGAGTGCAACTTTCTTCCCTTTGGATTCGTGCCAATCCATACTTAGAAGGATTTTTGGTCACCATCAACCTAAATCTAGTAGTTGCAGGTATCAGAAATGTATTAATGACATTTAAAGAGCATCAACATTGGATTTTGGACATTCTAGTGCTTTTGTGGGGTCTAAAAGTGCAATTGAACCTTTTTTGGGAATTTCCATTTGAATTGGATATGTGGAGTCCCCCTAAATTGCACTTATGGGGAAGACCATTTGAACTAAACCTGTTAAAAAAAAATTGGTGTCCGATCCAAATGGGAAGTTTTGATGATGATGTCAACAAAAGGATGGGATGCCATCATTATGACATAGGCGTGACATCATAATGAACTAGGATGGATTTGTATGGGGTGACACCAAAAGGGTGGGATGATGTTAGCAAAAGGACATGTTGACATTAGCATGATATGACCCATAGGGAAATGCAACAAAATTAGTTGGGAGAACAACTTTTAAAATATCTAATTCGAATAGGAAGGAAATCACCGGAAGAGGGGCTATTGAGGAAATGATGATGTCACCCATGTATGGCTTGTAGAAGATTTCAAGTGAACAAGACATATGCAAAATGTTAAGAATTAGTTCAGATGAACCCTAGATGTTCAAAAACATTTAGAATTGGCATCATAAAAGGTTAGCTATAGAAAAGACTAAGTGAACCAGATAAATCACCTTTTAAATGAGGAAGTTCAAACAAAGGTCATTTTTTTGCAAAAAGCCTTTATGTGGGAAAAGTTAGATGAATTGGACATGCAAAAAAAGGCCATTTGAACTAGATAAGTTTAGTGGATAAAAATCAAGTTCAAATACGCTTCAGACGAACACAAAGATTTAATTTTAGTTTATGAGGGGCTAGGTGTGGGGAAATCTAAGTGAACCAAATGTTCACTTTTAAATGGGGAAGTTTGAGGATTCCACAAAATCTTAAGCATGTGGAAAAGTTCAATTGAATTGGAAATGTGAGAAAATTTGATTGGATCAGACTTGATAATTTTTCAAAGGGGATGTTCATTTGGAATTCAATCTCTGCAAAAGCTTAACTTAGACTATTTCCTTCACTTTTTCTCCTTCTATGGGGATTTCCAATTGGGCAAGACCTTGCAAGGAAAAGTAAGGGAACTAGGTGTTATCCAGATAGATGGGAAGACCCTGCAAGAAAATTTATGACTGGATTTAGCTCATTTTGACAAACTTAATATTTCTTAACCCTTTTAAGTATTACTTGAACATTGGGACCCAACTTAGAAGATTTCTCAAATTGGTTACCAATAATGGGCAAGAGAGGGTCGAATGCATTATTAAAGAGCAAAAAAAGCAAAATGAGACATAAAAATGGGGTGCCACCACCTTGACCTAAAAATAAAACATTGAAGAGATCCCTACCAATGCCCTTGTTAAACAATAATGTATCTCCCTTGATTCATATTGTAGCACTAGGACCTACCCACCCAAAGACCTCAACGAGACCTTAAATCTCCTTTCAAGAAAGGAATCCTTCTTTTGGTTCTTAGTTGTTTGGTTGCATACCCTTTTTCGACTAAACAAATATGATTAAGCAATTTTGTACAATTATATTTGTGAGCTTCTAAAGGTTCAAATGGAAGTTTGAGTTGTTATGCAAGCTTTGGAGACATGTAATAGTAGGTTGTGATGGTGTGTGAGGTACCCTCTCTCCTAAACAAGGTATAGTTTTTCTACACAAGATATCTCTTTATTGTGAAAGTGGTTGCCTTTGTTGCACAAGAGGATTCCTTTGTTCACTACCTCAAATCTTTTTTGTAACAAGTATCTGCTTTTCTATGGTCACACTTAGCATTTATACTTTGTTACACAAGGTGATTCTTTTTTTTTTTTTGCATAAGACAACCATTATATCAAATTCTCTAAGCTATCAATTTTTTTTTCATATGCTACACAACATAGTTATTTTCTTGTGTAATATAATAAATCTCATAACAAGATTGTTGGGTTGTCCAAAACTAATTTGTTGATGATGAGTGTCATAGACACCTATATCTTGTCCATTATAACTACTACAAATGGGCAACTAGGCTAAAGATTGTAAGGATAATTTTCTTTTACAATTAGTTACATAAATTGTTTAGGAATAAGCAAGGTTGCAATATGTTTTAGGACATTACAACAAAATTCAACCACTTAGTATCTATATAAAAATAGTTATAAGCAATCATTAAAAAATATTTATATTTCAGATTTAGATCACTAAGAGCACTCAACAATTCACTCATTCAAAAATGCTCATTTGTATTAATATCTTCAAACTATTATTTTGAAGAGCCTCTTTCTCAAAAACTCCACCAATCATTCCCACATTTACAGATTTGTCAATCTTTGAAATATCCTCTAACGCGAGGATCCCTTATGTTATTTGGATAATAGTTGGTGCTTATTCGTTTCATGCTTAACAAACTCTTTTTTCATGCCTTAGGTGTTATATGTGTTATTGTCATTTTAGTGACTCTGTTGAAACCTATCCCAGTCCTCTAAGCCATCATACATCACTAATAAGACCATATCATCCATGTTGAAACACCTACAGGCAGTCTTGACACTTGCACTCAGTTCCGACACCTCCGTTGGTCCTTGATATCACTTGAAACATCAAACGCTAACTCTTACCATTTTGAGGCACATTATTATGAAGTTGCTTCTGCTGTCATTTAAGTGACTGATTTCTGCTCTTGAAAGCTGCAACAGCAGGTGATTCTGTGGAATAATGACAAATTTTGATCAAGCATATATATGAATGTTTTTCTTGTTTTAAGGAAAGCAGATCAGTTCGTCTTTGTTTTACACTAAAATCAAATCAGCCCTTTTTGTTTCCTAACTCATTATCTTTCTCTAAGGCCTACCAACTCTTATTTTGCCATTTGAAACCACCTCTCATACACTTATGATGTCTTTCACCAAGCTCCTGCTCTGCCTTTTGTCATTCCTTGTATTCATTAGTAACTTGGCCAATAAGCTAAACAACTTCAATCATGACAACCTTTCCTTGGCATAGAGCAAACAACAAAATAGATTTTAGGTGAAATCATAGTGTGCTTCTATATGCAAACCTTCAATAGACAAACACGACACAACATTCACAAAAGGGCTTTATTATTGGAAGTTTTGTAGGGCTACTACAAAGGTGAGTTTGTGTTTCACATATCAATTTGATTAGTAAAGGTCCTGCTTGAGAGGATTGGTGTCTATGAGTGCTCAACAATTCATTTATTCAGAAAACTTTTTATATTAACACCAAAGCAATTGTTTAAGAGTGAGTTTGTGCTCTGGGTATCAATCTGATTGTGAAAGGGCCTGCTTTAGATAATTGGTGTTTGGCTTAGACTTGTTTTATGTTTTATGTTTGTGTGTGTGTGTGTGTGTGTGTTATTTAATTATTGTTTCAGATTTAAATTGAAAGGTTAATCATAAGACTATTGTGATTATAACTGTTTTGATTAATTGGCAGCAATTTTCTTCCAATTTACAAATTTTTTTAGTGTTTCCTGTGACCTTATCACTTTCTTCTATCTATCTAAGATCCCCAAATTAGTCAAATCTGCATTATATATAGTACACTCAGATTTAAGAAGGAATATGCAGTCTTGCATATACTTTGCAGACTCCTGGTCAAAAACAAAATGTTCCTGGTTCAAAATGATACAGGGTGTGCTCAATAGTTTCTCTTTCAAGCAAGTATTTATCATTTACTTATTGGAGAGGATTTTCAAAAACGTTCAGAAACAATTACAATTCCACCAAGGTCTATATTTTCATTTATTGGAGCAGGTATTACTAAAGTGGATTAGTAGAAGTCATTATGAGAATAACTTACGGCAAATATTGCAGAGATGAAAAGCAGTAATAATCAACTTCTCCTGAAGAATGAAAAGATATTTTACCTCAATCTTAACACAAGGAAATACACAATACATCTACATGTCTATTCGTTTATCTCTAAAATGGTGTGTACTTTACAGCTCATAAATTATAAAATGTCACTTTACTCACTATAAAACTGGCCTACACAGCAACTTCAATAAGAAGATGAGAAATTAAAATATGATCATATCAATTTACATGCTATGTATATAGTTATCCATCAAAACCAAAGAAGAAACTCAATATCTACAAATTGCCTGTTTTACTGGCTATTTTTTAATCACTTGCTTTCATCAAGTCTTCCAATATCACCTCTTTATTCTTGATGTAAGCCGAAGATCACTGTGAATATAACGAACTGAATGGGGTGTTGTAACTTCCATAACCTAGCTAAAGATCATGTATCTTTCCTGTCAAGTTATTATTTGCAGCTGCAGAATGAGCCTGATCAAACTGGCCAGAAGCCAAAGCCTTTTGCTGCCGAAAAAACTTTTGCCTTTCAGTATATTTTGATGGAGGTGGGGGTATAGCAGGCATTGCGGTTTTATCATGTATCTGAGGACCTTTATGATTATTCTCAACCTGTGGAGATCGAAGGCCGGAGGTAATTTTGTCATTCTGCACCTGCAAGTTACTGCATATTGGATCTATCTGCTGCACTTCTGGAATATTCCTTTTTCTCTCATGTCCCTGAACTGAATGCATGGCTTGTCCATGATTATGCATTTTCTTTTGCTTTCCATTATACTGAGTTGTTGGGATGATTGAACTAGTTGTGCTTCCATTTGAGTGTGTTTGAGTCTCATCTTGCAACTGGGGCGAATGTTGTTCTCTTGTTCCGATCCCTTGGGACATTGATTCTTTGTTTCGAGTAGCCTTCTGAAAGACTGATGAGGGCTGTATATATTTTCCTGGGTTAACTTCTGGTAGAATTTCTGAAGGTGGTGACTCATATGCATCAACACTGAGAAGATCTAGATTTTGCACAGCCTCATTGAGTGGAGTATTGACCTTCAGGCCTGAAGGTGGGGAAGGTTGAGTAGTAGGTTGGCTTCCTGTCCTTACGCTAATTTCCCCTTCAGATTGTGTGCGAACTCTTGAAGACCTGCAAAGTGTAAAAAAGCATAATTACCCAACTTTGATAACATTTTACAAACTTTGGAACCAAGATTGTGGACTTCTGATTGCAAAGATTCCTGCTATCTTTCTGTAGGAATACTGATCAAACACCAATGGACCACATAAGCCTGATTCTATCGGTTTAAATTAGAACAAACTAAATTCCCATATCAATTTTGAGAATTGATATTCTTGAGTTTTCTCTTCTCATAAACTATCAAGTGTAACCTAAAATATCCTTATAAAACATCTTCAACGATAGAATGTGCTTTACACTCACAACAATCCAAGAGCTAACAATGTAGATTTATTGCATAAAATACGATTGAAAAATGACTAAGCTAGATTTCTTTATAACAAGCTACTGCAGAACACAAGTAGTCCATGCTGTATCTAGTAGTTCATGTAAAGATAGAAAATATGAACTGATAAAGGAAAATAAATGACTGCTTGACAAGGCATCTAACTTCTGTAAGAATATTTCATGCAATAGCAAATTACCTACGAAATAGCTGTCCCTCATGGTCTTCTGCTGCTTCTTCTTCCCGGTCAATGTTTACCAGAGGTAGTGAAGGAATAGGCATGTTTTCTGAGGGATTGTAGGATCCAGAAGCAATTGCATCATGTTTTGCAAGAACATGCTGCAACTCATCATTCAATGCAAGACCCTGAAAAAGAAGTTGTTCATCTCTGCAAAGAAAAAACCAATATTATATGATTTCTGCACAATAAAGATACATAATCAATCATAGCCTGCAATGGAAATGATCTATAAAGCCAAATAAATGACACTAATCAAATCCATGTTTTGAAAGCTTTGTAGTCAACAGTTTACCACATAGGTGGTAAGGGTTTTAAATATAAGCTAGAAAGAACTGAAGGACTAGCTACCCAAAATTTAACAAATCTATTAAACCGCATGGTAACAAAATGAAGTATGCAAAGAAAAAAATGGCTAGTACGAAGTTGTGACGACTAGTTGCATTGCTCGCTGCTGGTTGAAGGAGCACTGTTCAACGAGGTCCATTATTATTTCATCTTTTACTCCCTGCACAATAAGGAAGATTTTAAACAAGAAAGTGTGGCTTGAAAAACCTGACTAAATTTTTTCACTGATTTCCATTTTAATAAATAAATAATAAATTAATAAAGCCCCTTTATTTAGATGATGTCTTTTCAACAAATAAAAATCCCAACAGACAACTACTGCACCTATTCCACAGAACTATGTGTAATATTTGCCACTAATCTTACGCTGTACAAGTTTTGTCCATGAACTAGACTTTTGAATATTAGCATTACAGTCCATTAATTATTTTTAAGAAAAAACCATCATACTAAAATTTCAAAATCATAGGAATCAGGGTTTCAGG